>ML804798.1:130256-166559 GCA_009831015.1 Picea engelmannii
TGTGTTGTGGGTTGGAGAGCAAGAAAACCAAAATTTTAGATTTCGAGGATTGTAGTGATATGAATTTAGGAGTCACTACATAGTGAACTCTCGGGTACCAAAAACCCAAAGTCCTGAAATTTGCAGTGTCGAACAGAGCTCAGAAAACCATGTGAAGTCAAACGTTTCTCACTCACATTGGTTTATGATTGTTGTGATTTTATTAAAGGTTTAAGGCCTAACAAACTTCGGATTGATTGCACATTATGTGTGCATAGTTCAACAAAGTGTCAGGACAACCAAGAATAGACGTCGAGTAAGGAAATGGAAGAGATGCGGAGTGCCTCCATTTCAGAGGATGAAAGAGAAGGAAAGAATGTCAACTTGGGAGTTGAAGGAACAAACTCTAATGGGCACAGAAAAGAGATAGATAAAGAAGGATGTATGATGAAACTCATTGAAAAATTGCAGAAAGATGCCCAGGCTCACTGAGCTGATAGCCAAAAGCTCATGAAAATTAGGGATCGACAGGGTGAATTCAACTTAAAAATGTTGAAGAGCCTGGAAAGAATAGAAAAGAGATTGGAAAAAGAGAGTGACACAAGAAGATAAAGAAGTGTCAGAACCCATAAGAGGAGAAGAAGATCGAGGAGTGGTAGCAGACATTATCATCTCTCCCCGAAGCATTCTGGTAGAGAAACACACAGTAGTTCAAGCTCGTCTCCTACCAGAAAACATCGAAAATATGGAAAGGATGAATTGAAAGGGGAGATGAACAAGATCAAGCCTCCAATGTTTGATGGAGAACATAAGAAGGAGGAAGATGCCAAGACATGGTTTCTTGGCATGAAGAAATATTTCCAACTACAAAATTATTCCTCTCATGTAGAAGGAAGAATTGCGATGTATCAACTAAAAGGAAAAGCATCAATGTGGTGGGATCAATTTGTGCAAGTGAAACACATCAAAGAGAAAGATATCACTTGGAAGGAGTTTAAGAGGTATTTCGAGAATAAATACCTGACCAAAAGATACTATGATAGAAAGATGAAGGAGTTCTTCGAACTCAAGCTAGGTAGCATGACCATTGATGATTATGAACGAAGTTTTCTGGAACTATTGAAGTATGTTCCATTCATCAAAGACGAGGCTGTCAAAATTCAAAGGTATCTGAGTGGACTTCCACTTTCTATTGGTGACAAGATTCAATATGATGATCCTAAGACTATGGAAGAAACAATAAGAAGGGAGAAATGATTTTATGGACAACAGAGAGAAAAGCCTACCTTTTGAAAGGCTTGGGATGACCAGAGGAAGTTTAAGAAGGAATAGAGGCAGAAGGGAAACAAGCCTCCCTTTTTCATGAACAGTCCTTGGGGACGGTCATATTTTAGAGAGCCCAGGAAATTTGAAGTGAGTGAGCAGATGCCAAGACTTCCACCTATCGAGTCTTGGGGATGTAAAGGGAACCATAGGTACAGAGACTGCCCCCATACAAAAGATAAAGCGAGAACTTTCCATATTATTTAGCAAGTTGAAACAATGGAGGATATGGAAAGTAGAATGCCAAGGATCTACGCAGCCCTGGAAAACAAGCAAGCAAAATTTCAATCGCACATGATTGAAGTGGAAGGTATGATTAACAACCGACCACTCATTATTTTAATTGATTAAGGGGATAACCATAGTTATGTAGATCCTAGGGTGGTGGAAAGTTTGTGTTTAACAAGAAACAAACATGAAAAGTCTTGGCTAATGCAGTTAGCCATAGGAACCAAAAGGAAGGTCACTGAATTGGTTAAGTCATGTTCAGCGGACATGAAAGGATTGAGCACTAAGGATGAATTGAATATTCTGCCTTTAGGCTCTTATGATTGCTTAATTGGGATGGATTGTTTGGACCAACACAATGCCCTTCTGGACTGTTGTAACAAGAGATTTACATGCCTGGACGAAGAGGGAAATCAGGTAATAGTCTAAGGAATTTCCAGAGCCGTGGCTGTTAGAGAAATCTCAGCCATGTAACTGAAGAAGTGTTATAGGAAAGGCTATCAATTATTTGCAGCTCGTGTGGGAGAAGCATCTAGAGATGAAGTCTCGAAGCTAGAAGACCATGAGGTACTCAAAGAGTTGAAGGATGTATTTCAGGAGGTACTTGGACTACCTCCGAAGAGGGACATCAAATTTTCTATAAATTTGATACTAGGAGCAACTCCAGTTTCAAGAGCTCCTTATAGAATGAGTACGCCAGAGCTGAAAGAGTTGAAATTGTAGCTTGAAGAGCTACTAAAGAAGGGGTACATTCACCCCAACGTGTCACCTTGGGGAGCCCCGGTCCTATTCGTGAAGAAGAAATATGGGATGTTGAGACTGTGTATTGATTTCCAACAGTTGAATAAGGTAAATGTCAAGAACTAGTATCCTCTGCCAAGAATCAATGATCTTTTTAATCAGTTGAAGGACAAAAAAATATTTTCAAAAATAGATCTTAGATCTGGATATCACCAAGTGAGAACAAATGATGAGGACATCAGCAATACCACCTTTAGAACAAGGTATGGTCATTATTAATTCACAATGGTGTCGTTTGGATTGACAAACGCACTTGTTGTTTTCATGTGCTTAATGAATGGTGTATTCAGGGACTATTTAGACAAGTTTGTCATAGTCTTCCTGGATGACATCTTGGTGTATTCCAAGTCGGAGGAAGAGCATGAACAACACTTGAGAATGGTACTGCAAGTGTTGAGAGAACACCAGTTGTATGCCAAGCTGAGAAAATGCTCATTTTATCAAAGGAAGATCCATTACTTGGCACATATTATTTCAAAAGAGAGGATCGTTGTGGATCCTGAAAAGGTTGAGGCCATCCGAGAATGGTCAGCGCCAAGGAATGTGGCAGAAGTTAGATATTTTATGGGTATGGAAGTCTACTATAGAAGGTTTATAGACATATTGTCAAAGATAGCTCACCCTATCACTTCCTTACAAAGGAAGGAGAAGAAGTTTTAGTGGATTGAAGAGTGTGAGAGTAGTTTCCAATGATTGAAGAAGTTGTTAACCAGTGCTCCAATCCTGAAGATTGCAGATCCAAATATGGATTTCGTGGTGTACCCAGATGCATGTAAGGAGGGGCTGGGAGGAGTTCTCATCCAAGAGGGATTTTTAATCTGTTATGAGTCCCGAAAGCTGAAAGAGCATGAAAGGAATTATGCCACTCATGATTTAGAGATGGAAGCAATCATCCACGCATTGAGGAAATGGAGACATTACCTCATGGGAAGGAGATTCAAATTGAGAACAAACCACAATGGTATGAAGTATTTATTTGATCAACAGACTTTAAATGTCAGGCAAAACAGATGGTTGGAGTTCCTGTGTGAATATGACTTTGATATCAAGCATATCAAAGGGAAATAAAATAAGGTGGTTGATGGACTCAGCAGAAAAGTGCACGAATTATGTGCTACAACCATTAGCATGTACAGGACTGAGATTAAAGACAAAATTTTGGAAGCTGCAAATGTTGATTTGTGGTATAGAGGTCTGGTAGCAAAGCTACAGTACCGTGAGAGACCATAGAACCAGGGAAGTTACACCTTGGGAATTGATGGCTTACTTCTGTATAAAAACAGAGTGTATGTACCCAATGTCTGAGAATTGAAGCTGGCAATTCTAAAGGAAATGCATAACATGGCTTATGCTGGACATCCTAGATATCAGAAGACTGTGGAAGCAGTCAAAATCCATTACTTTTGGCCGGGTCTAAAGAAAGAAATCACTGAATACAACACCAGATGTATGGAGTGCCAAAAAGTTAAGGTTGAGCATAGGCACCCAACAGGGTTGTTGCAGCCTTTACCCATTCCTGAGTGGAAATGGGAAGTGGTGACAATGGATTTTATCACAGGATTTTCCAGAACAAGCAAGTAGCATGATTCAATCATGGTGGTGGTGGACAAGCTTACAAAATTTGCCCATTTTATTCCACTAAAAACCACTCAGAAGGCAACAGATGTTGTTGATATCTTCTTAAAAGAAGTGGCACACTTGTATGGAATTCCTAAGACGATTGTGTCTGATAGGGACCCAAAATTCACCTCGAATTTATGGAAAGGACTATTCAAGGGATTCAGAATGAATCTAAACTTTAGTACAACGTATCATCCTGAGTCTGATGGATAGACAGAGAGGGTGAATAGAGTAATAGAAGACATACTGAGAATGTATGTGATGGATAAACCATCAAGGTGGGAAGACTACCTGCATTTGGTAGAATTCGCCTACAATAATGGGTATCATACATCATTGAAGATGAGTCCATTCGAATCACTTTATGGAAGAAAGTGGAACACTCTAGTGACCTGGGATAATCCAGCTGATAGAACAGTAGTTGGGCCTGAGTTGCTCAAAGAGATGGAAGACCAAATGATAAGAATTAAACATAATCTAAAAGCTGCCCAGGATAGGCAGAAAAATTACGTTGATACTAACAGAACCCACAGATAATTGAAAGTGGGTGACCATGTTTTCCTAAAAGTGAAAACTAATAGGAGTTCTCTGAAGTTGGGAAGTTGTGCCAAGTTAGTAGCGAGATTTTGTGGGTCGTTTGAAATCCTGAAAAGGATTGGGCCAGTTGCATACATTCTTGCATTAACTGCATCTATGATTATACATAATCTATTTCATGTTTCACTACTTAATAAATATATACCTAATGTTAATCATGTTATCGATTGGAATGTGATTTATGTGGAACCAAAAGGTGTCTTGCAAGTGCATCCTTTGCGCATATTGGACAGGAAAAGAAAACAACTCTGGAATCGAGCTATAGAGCTTGTAAAGGTTCAGTGGACCTGGTATGGTCCTGAGGATGAAACATGGGAGCATGAAGATGTTATGCGGGCAGAGTAACTGCATCTTTTTTTAAAAATTTAAAAGCTTGCAGATGTAGTGTGAAGGTTGCACTGAGGACAGTGAAAAAATAAGGGAGGGGGATTGTAATGTCCCCAAGGTCGAGCCCATTGTAAATCTTGGTAATGCAATGAATTTTAAATATGTTTTATAGGCTGGCGAGCCATGTTTATATAAGCTGGTAGGCTTATGTGATTGTTAGGCCAGAGAGCCTAAAGGTTGGAGGCCAAGGGCTTGATTTTGTACCTGTATGTATACAACACATTAATAAAATATAAACACCGCCACGTGTAGACCGACCATGATGAATGAGTGATGGGGGACAGAGCTTCCATGGAGTGGGCAAGGAATTAGGGGTTGGAAGGTGGGAAAAGGGGCTAAGTGTTGAGCCTAGGGGCTTAAGTCCTTGGGGAATAATATTTTAATATTATTCCAAAAATACATCTGATTAGTATGTTTTTATCCTAAGTTGTTTTGGAATGACATGTGACTTCCAAATGGAAGGAACACGTGCTGACGGAATGCATGCAATTGCATGGGTGACAAGTTTCAACTCAGGCGCATGCAAATAAAAGGACTGAGATGATCTACATTGGGGGTTCAACTTCCATTACCGTTGACTGCTACAGGGGTTCCTCCTCCATTCAACCCTCGACTGCCTGAGTGTGAACCATCCGACCCCTACAGAGATACCCTCGTACGTCCTCTAAACTGGGAGAAAGGCTTGTGTTTATTCTGAGATAGCCCATACATCCTACTGTGAATCGTGGAGTCTGAATCTACCTCTGCGTGGACAAATCGTCACGCATCCTTGAGGAGTCTATGTGTTGATTTTGTGGATAGCCTGTGTTGATTTCTAAAAAATCCGATGCACCCTTTGTCTGAGCAGATTGAGCCTGAGTGTGGAGTCTGTATCCCAAAGCCATAACCGTGAGACCATCCTGTCATTATTGAGAATGTTTGGAAAACTTGTGTCTGTTTTTCCCATTGTCTGTTGGGGCCACGCAGTGTTGGACTGCATGTGGCTTGTTGGCCAGTTAGTACTACACTCTCTCTAGGTGAGAGAGGTGGTGAAGTTGGAAGAACATGTTTTTGGGCCTATGAGCGACTCTCTCCTAGTGAGAGAGTGTGCAGAGGAAGGAGAGAACTCCTATAAGGAATCTTGTAGCTTCCACAAATCTCAGAGACTTCCGATCCGACCTATTGTTGAAACCCAAGGCAAGGGAGGTTAGCAGTCGAAGGACTATCTAGGTAACAAAGACGGTGTATACTCCTGGGGTGGAACATGCATGTGGGGAAGGAGAGTTTGTGGGCAATGAGTATGAGTGGTTCCTGGGAGAGAATTCCTTCCTTGTGACTGTGTGTTTTCCCTATAACCTCAGCCTAGCCTAGGATTCCCTGCCTTGGGGGTGGAGGTTACTCCCAACTTGGGGGTGACCCACTGTTGAGCTAACAAGAAGTGTGGTCTAATGCTGGGAGGTTCGTGGAAGGGCTGCACTTGGTTGGTGGAACTACCACTGTTTCAAATATAAGTACTGGATGATGCTTTTAATTATGTTTTTCTATCTCTGTGTATTTTAATTATCATGTATTCTGCTGTGCATTTGGATTAATGTTATTGCCATGGATTATTTATGTTAGTAATAATTCTTATGCTTACTCCGAGCTTAAATGTATTTCTTGCTTAAATGCATGTGGATTATATAATGCCTGTATGAGTTATGTAAAAAAAAAATTGCGTTACAATTTGGTATCAGAGTGATTCAGCCTTGGTAACATAAAAGTGGCATTACAGTTTGGTATCAGAGTGATTAAGCCTTGGTAACAGAAAAGTGGTGTTACATTTCTCCTCTATATTCAACTTGAATTTCAACCTATGCCTCAACTTCCTTGCAAATAATCACACAATAAGCCACTTGAACTTCTTCCTCAGTCTCCAACCATGTCTCTATTTTTCTTAAACTATCTCTTGTAAAAAATTTATCACCATACTCAATATCTCCTTTAATTGAGCCATCTCAATTTTAATTCCTAATTCATTGACATTTGCTTTCATCATTTTGTGGAATTTTCCTGCTTCTGATCCCTTCATCTCACAATCCATATCCCTTTCTCCAAGCTTCACAATGCTCACTATGGGTTGCAATAAGCCTCTCTTCTAGCAAGTATTTTTCACTCTTCTACACAATACCTCACCAAGGTTACCATCTTGAACCTTCCCTTTTGGTATCTGATCTGGTTTTGTCCTCTTAGAACCTTCTGAGCATCTATTTCTCCTTAGCTACAATAGTTGTACGCTTATGCACTTTCACACTTTCTCAAGAGCTTATGTTACTCTTCTTTCTTCACTTCTCTAGCTTCAATAATTGTAGGGATCACCACCAATTTCTTGTTCACCTTTGTTTCTACCTACAAAAACACATATTTTAATAGAGTTTAAATCCAAAATGAAAAATACATAATTACTTTCAAGATCTCCTCGAGATATTCTATGCTCTATGTTGTCACCTTCACTTATATCCACAATATTTATCAATTTAAAAAGTAGGTATTAGGACCTACTTTGATATAAAAAATGATGACAATCGAATCAAATCTAACTGGCTTAAATACTTGTCACTTCAAACTTTGTTAACCAATTGAAGTCCCATAGTTTAATAATGTTATTAACCAGCCACTGGGGAACTAGCCCATTGCTTCACCGAACCACTAGGGATTAATACGTGTCACTGCCATCGGGCTTGCTTCACTATCCATTGGACCACCAATTCACTAGACCATCGGGGATTAAAACTTCTCACTGGCCATCAGGCTACCGAGACACAATAACAATGCACCTTTTTAACATTTCTCCTATTTGGTTGACGAAATTTACTTGATAGGTCCTCTTATCTGATAGTTTTGTTAACCGAGTCACCAGCCACTAGGGAAATATAAGAATTGTTTCTTTGGAGTGAAGGTTGGTCCAGTTGCTAACTTGGACTTACAAAGTTTTCTACAGGCTTGTGCTTTCACTATGATCTGAATTATTTTCATCACGAAATGAAAGCAGAGATATAATAAAGAAATGCACAGAGATGTCGTGGATATCCAAAAATATAATATAAATGTATCAGAGATGCAACCATAAACATAGAGATATAGTAATACATGATTTATATTAATGAAATAAATGTACAGATATTGTAAAAATACAGAGTGAAAGACTCGCTAGAATGGTGGCAGTATATCTCTGAGAAGAGATGTGACATCTACTTGCATTCACAACAAGATAGTTACAATGAGGCTCCGAAGGAATTTTTACAATAAATAGGAATCTCAAAAACCGTAGACATCCAAGAACCTAACCCTAGGATATGAAGCGCCAAAAGTCATGTGGACCTCGTTTGGGTAAGTTAGTACATCAACTTCCTAGGGTCATAACTTTTGCGTATGATCTCCGTTTTAAGCACACAATAGCCCATTGGAAAGGTATCGTCGAGGAGATTAATTTTGGTGGCTCAATAAGATCCATTGGATATCATTGAGAAACTTTATCTCGAAAAAAATTCATTTAGGCCCTCAAAATGGTCACGGAAGTTAAAAACTGCTAAAAATAGTAAATTGCCAAAATTGTCAGAAAACTGTTTTGAGGGAGTTGGAAAAGGTGGGTGGCCATCGATATCCACCTGGATCAATACTCCATCATTAGGAAGAAATGGTATCCATTGCGTTGATTTCCCAAGGAAGAGAGGGAAGTGTTTGTTGAATCTAAATCATGGTGAAGTTGTTTTTCTTGCTGGAGACGTCGCATTGCTCGGTTTGTGGAAGGTTGTCATGACCATGTTGCTAGAGGGGCTGAGGTTGATCAACAAGTCAAGCTACATGAGAGGAATATGTGTAGAAGGAATATTTGTGCTTTGCTGCAACCTTGTCGACCTATTTCTGTTTGATAGAAGGTGCTTGGGGAGAGGTTGTAGTGGTTGCAATGCTCTTCTATTCACCTTTTGAACAGATTGTGAAGAAGTTGGAATTTGTAGTATGAGATAATACCTTGCGAAACTGTTTAGGTGGAACAATAGTTGGAACTACCTTTGGTATTTTGTAGAGATGACCCCCCCAGAGAAACAACGACACTGCAGGGTCAAGACTCATAAACAGTACGACGTTTCCACATATATGGTTGGCCCAAGAGAACATCACAGACATCTAGTAGGGAAACATCACATAATATCTCATCCTTGAAGGTTTGGATGTTATATGACAATCAATTTTGGTGGCTGACACAAAGATCTCGTCTTTGGCAAAGCCACCCAATGTTGTATGGTTGTGGGTGTGGTGTTGTCAATAATCCCAACTATTTGACGACCTCTGTTAAGATGAGGTTATTTTGGCTTTTTCTATCAACAATAAAATACAACGGGGTCCCCTTCACCCACATCTATGAATGGAAAATGTGCTCCCCCTCTTCAAGATATGTTAGTTCTTCTGGTTGAATTGTTGCGGTCACGAAAAAAGCAGTGGGATATGCGTCGATGATCTCGGCCACCAATGACTATTTTGAGCGACATTCATTGGTTTTGTTCTAGGGGATTTTGTGGAAATCACACCATTTTCCGATGACCTTCTTCATCTTCCCATGACCCATCTTTTCATGTGGCTTAGATTGGTTTTCTGGACGTTGTTTGTTAGGGTCGTCTTTCTCATACTTTGGTTGTTCCTCATTTGGAGATCTGAACTCCTGTTTTTTTTGGTGCCTAAATTTGTTCTCGATTTTAACATCATATCGATATGAAACACTGACTAATGAGATATCCAAAAAATTCATTTCAATTTGGATGTATCTATGTAGAGCCCCGCAGTATTTCAGAACCAAATGTCACTCAGAGTCTTTGATACCCAGCTTCGTGCGCAAGGTATGGAACTATTGGTGAACTCTATAAATCCTTTTCCCCTCTCTTGTCGTAGTGTGGTCGATCTCATGTACCGGTACTCATAGTTTCCAACAGGGTAATATCGTTCCTTTACTGCATCCACAAAAAAATCCCAATTGGGCTCGGCCCCATATATTCCAGACTCGTTTGTGGAATCTTGCTCCAGTAATTTTCCCACCAATGTTTGACATGGGGGAGATATTTAAGGAGTGCAAAGGTGATCTTTTCCTTGTCGGGAAAATTATGAACAGAGAAATAACCTTCTAGCATATTTAACCATTTGTCTAGGGAATCCACATCTATCAGACCTTCAAATACAGGAATATCAAAATTAACCTGTACCTTGAAAGGAGAGGTGCTTCCAAAGTGAATGTTTGATGAAGATGTTCATGTTTCTATCGGTATGCGTTGAAGGATGTGGGAAAAAATATCCATCATTTCGTCCCTCTCTCGCGTGAGAGCTTTCTCAAGAAACAGATTGATAGAATCGCCTGCTCCGTCATTTTTCTTTTCTTCCTCCATGGAGGGTTTCTTGGGCATGCAAGAGCGATTGTCTTCAAGAGAGAAAAGATCGAGACCCAACTTTCTATACTTGAAACTCATCATGGACATGCACTGAAAAATGATCAAGAGTAGTCTTCTCTGATACCAATGATCCATATTATTTTTGACACGAAATGAGAGCGGATATATAATAAATAAATGCACAGAGATGTCATGGATATCCAATAATATAACATAAATGTATCAAAGATGCAACCATAAACACAGAGATACAGTAATACACTATTTATATTAATGAAATAAATGTACATAGACTGTAAAAATACAGAGTAAAAGACTCGCTAGAATGGTGGCAGTTTATCTCTAAGAAGAGATGTGATGGCTACTTGCGTTCACAAGAAGATTGTTACAATGAGTCTCTGAAGGCACTTTTACAATAAATAGGAATGTCAAAAACCCTAGACATCCAAAAACCTAATCCTAGGAGATGACGCACCAAAATTCATGTGGGCCCCATTTGGGTAAGATAGTACATCAACTTCCTCGGGTCGTAACTTTTGCATACAATCTCTGTTTTAGGAGCATGATATCCCCGAAGTTAAAAAATGCTAAAAATAGTAAATTACCAAAATTGCCAGAAAACTATTTTGAGAGAGTTGGAAAAGGTTGGTGGCCACCGATATCCACCTGGATCAATCCTCCCTCCTTAGGAAGCAATGGTATCCATTGCGTTGAGTTCTCGAGGGAGAGAGGGAAGTGTTTTCTAAATCTGAATCTTTGTGAATTGCTTTCCTTGTTGGAGAGGTCACATTGCTCGGTTTGTGGAAGGTTGTCACGACCCTGTTGCTAGATGAGCTAAGTCTATTCAACAAGTCAAGCTACATGAGAGGACTATGTCCAGAAGGAATCTTTGTGCTTTGTTGAAACCTTGTCGAATTGCTTCTGTTGGATAGAAGGTGCTTGGAGTGAAGCTGTAGTGGTTGCAATGTTCTTCTGTTCACCTTTTGAACGGATTGTGAAGAAGCTGAATTTTGCAGTATGAGATACTACCTTGCAACACTGTTTAGGTGGAACAATAGTTGAAACTACCTCTGGTATTCTGTAGAAATGACCCCACAGAGAAACAATGAAACTATGGGGTCAAGACTCATAAACATCATGGCATTTCCACATATATGGCTGGCCCAAGAGAACATCACAAAAATCCAGTGGGACAACATCACATAATACCTCAACTTTGAAGGGTTGGATGCCATATGACAATCAACATTTTGGCTAACATGGGAGGATCATGTCCTTGGCGAAGACACCCGATGTTGTATGGTTGCGGGTGTGGTGTTGTTGACAATCCCAAATGTTTGACGAATTGTGCTAAGATGATGTTCTTCTGGCTTCTGATATCAACAATAAAATATAGCGGGGTCCCCTTCACCCACATCTATGAATGAAAAAGGCACTCCCCCTCTTCAGGATCTCTTGGTTCTTCTGGTTGAATTGTTGCGGTCGTGACAATATTAGTGGGGTCTACTTCGATGATCTATCTTTTACCATTATTTTCATAATCATATTCTGAATTAGGGTTTGGCTCCTTGTCTTTGATCTCAACCACAAATGACTATTTTGAGCAACATTCATCAGTGTTGTGTCAGGGGATTTTTTGAAAATCGCACCTTTTTCCGGTGACCTTCTTCGTCTTCCCATGACCCTTCTTTTAATGTGTCTTTGAATGGTTTTCTGGAATTCATTTGTCAAGGCCATCTTTCTCATACCTTGTTTGTTGAAGATTTGGAGATCCGAACTCCCAGTTTTTTTGGTGCCTAAATGTATGCTTGATTTTAACAGCATAACAATATGTATCACTGAGTGATGAGATATCCAGAAAATCCATTTCAGTTTGGATATATCTGTGTAGAGCCCTGCGGTATTTCATAACCAAATGCCGCTCAAAGTCTTTGATACCCAGCTTAGTTTGCAAGGTATGGAAGTTACTAGTGAACTCCAAAACTCCTTGGCCCCTCTCTTGTTCTAGTGTGGTCCATCTCATGTACTAGTTCTCATAGTTTCCAACAGGGTAATATTGTTCCTTTACCGCATCCACAAAAAAATCTCAATTTGGCTCAGCCAGATATATTCAAGACTCCTTTGTGGAATCTTTCTCCTAGTAAGTTTCCCACCAATGTTTGACATGGGGGAGACCTTTAAGGAGTGTGAAGGTGATCTTTTCCCTATCAAAAAAATTATGAACAGAGAAATAACCTTCTAGCAGATTTAACCATTTGTCTAGGGCATCCGTATCTCCCTGACCTTCAAATAAGAGAATATCAAAATTAACCTATACCTTGAAAGGAGAAGTGCTTCCAAATTGGTTGTTTTCTGAATATGTGCATGTTTCTATTGGCAGGCTTTGAAGGATATAGGAAAAATTCTCCATCATTTCGTCGCAATGTCGCGTCAGAGCTTGCTCAAGCAATAGATTGATAGAATCATCTACTCCATCATTTTCCTTTTCTTCCACAATGGAGGTTTTCTTGGGCATGCGAGAGAGATTGTCTTCAATAAAGACAATATGGAGACCCAAATTTCTATACTCGGACCTCGTCGGGGGCATGCACTGAAAAATGATCAAGAGCAGTCTACTTTGATACCACTGATCTGGATTATTTTCGGCACAAAATGAGAGAGGAGATATAATAAAGAAATGCACAAAGATGTCATGGATATCCAATAATATAATAGAAATGTATCAGAGATGAAACCATAAACACAGAGATATAGTAATACGGGATTTCTACTAATGAAATAAATGTACAAAGACTGTAAAAATACAGAGTGAAAGATTTGCTAGAATGGTGGCAACTTATTTCTGAAAAGAGATGTGAGGGCTACCTGCATTCGCAAGAATATGGTTACAATAAGGATATGAAGGCCTTTTTACAATAAATAAGAATGTCAAAAACCCTATACATCCAAAAACCTAACCCTAGGAGATGAAGCACCAAAATTCATGTGGGCCCCGTTTGGTTAAGTTTGTACATCAACTTCCCGGGGTCGTAACTTTTGCATACAATCTTCGTTTTAGGTGCACCATAGACCGTTGGAAAGGCATCATCAAGGATATTGATTTTGGGGGATCAATAAGAGCCTTTGGATATGATTGAGAAGCTTTATCTCTAAAAAACTTCATTTAGGCCCTCAAAATGGCTCCAGAAGTTAAAAACTGCTAAAAATAGTAAATTACCAATATTGCAAGAAAATTGTTTTGAGGCAGTTGGAAAATCTGGGTGGCCATAGATATACACCTAGATCAATCCTCCTTCCTTAGGAAGAAATGGTATCCATTTAATTGAGTTCCCTTGGGAGAGAGTGAAGCGTTTTCTAAATTTGAATCTTGGTGAGCTCCTTTCCTTGCTGGAGACGTTGTGTTGCTCGGTTTGTGGAAGGTTATCATGACCCTATTGTTGGAGGGTCTGAGTCTATTCAACAAGTACAGATAAATGATAAGGCTCTGTGAAGAAGGAATATTTGTTCTTTTTTTCAACCTTTTCGACCTGCTTCTATTGGATAGAAGTTGCTTGGGGCGAGGCTGTAGTGGTTGCAATGTTCTTATGTTCACCTTTTGAACAGATTGTGAAGAAGCTGAATTTTGCAGTATGAGATACTACCTTACGAAATTTTTTAGGTGGAACAATATTCGAAACTACCTCTTGTATTATGTACAGATGACCCTCCAGATAAACAATGACACTGTAGGGTCGAGACTCATAAACAACATGGTGTTTCCACATATATGGTTGGCCCAAAAGAACATGACAAACATTCAGTGGGGAAACATCACATAATACCTCGTCCTTGAAGGGTTGGATGTTGTATGACAATCGACACTACTGGCTGACATGAAGATCTTGTCCTTGGTGAAGCCACCCAATGTTCTATGGTTGCGGGTGTGGTGTTGTCGACAATCAAAATTGTTTGATGACCTCTGCTAAGAAGAGGTTCTTCTAGATTTCACTATCAACAATAAAATGTAGCGGGGTCCCCTTCACCCACATATGTGAATGAAAAAGGTGCTCCCCTGCTTCATGATTTGTTGGTTCTTCTGATTGAATTTTTGCAGTCGTGACAATAGAAGTGGAGTCTTCATCGATGATCTATCTTTTACCAGTATTTTCATAATTGGATTTTGAATCAGGGTTCTGCTCCTTGTCTTTAATCTCATCCTCCAATGACTATTTTGAGCGACATTCATCGGTGTTGTGCCAAGGGATTTTGTGGAAATCGCACCATTTTCCGATGTCCTTATTTTTCTTCTAGTGACCCTTCTTTTCCCATGGCTTAGACTGGTTTTATGGAAGATGTTTGTTAGGGCCATTTTTCTAATACTTGGGTTGTTGTGGATTTGGAGATCCGTACTCCCATTTTTTTTGGTGCCTAAATTTCTACTTGATTTTAAAAACATATCAATATGCAACACTAAGTGATGAGATATCCAGAAAATCCATTTCATTTTGGATGTATCTGTGTAGACCCCGCAATATTTCAGAACCAAATGTTGCTCAGAGTATTTGATACCCATCTTGGTGCGCAAGGTATGGAAGGTATTGATGAACTCCAGAACTGCTTGGTCCCTCTCTTTATGTAGTGTGTTCCATCTCATGTACTGGTCCTCATAGTTGCCAATAGGATAATATTGTTGCTTTACCGCATCCACAAAAAAATCCCAATTGGGCTCGACCCCATATATTCTAGACTCCTTTGTGAAATCTTGTTCCCAGTAAGTTTCCCACCAATGTTTGACATGCAGGAGAGCTTTAAGGAGTGCGAAGGTGATATTTTCTCTATCGAAAAAATTATGAACAGATAAATAACCTTCTAGAAGATTTAACCATTTATCTAAGGCATCCGCATCTATCTAACTTTCAAATACAGGAATATCAAAATTAACTTGTACCTTGAAAGGATAGGTGCTTCCAAATTTTTTGTTTTATGAAGATGTGTCTATTGCTATCGATAAGCATTGAAGGATGTGGGAAAAATTCTCCATCATTTCGTCCCTTTGTCGCATGAGAGCTTGCTCAAGCAACAAATTGATATAATCGTCTGCTCCATCATTTTTAATTTCTTTAGCCATGGAGGGTTTCTTGAGCATGTGAGAGTGATTGTATTCAAGATATACAAGCTCAATACCCAACTTTCTATACTCGGACCTGATCGAGGACATGCACTGAAAAATGATCAAGAGTAATCTTCTCTAATACCACTGATCTGGATTAAAAGAAATATAACAAAATTGCATCAGAGATGAAACCATAAACACAGAGAAACAGTAATACATGATTTCTATTAATGAAACAAATGTACAAAGACTATAAAAATATAGAGTGAAAGACTCACTAGAATGGTGGAAGCTTATCTCTGAGAAAATATGTGACGACTACTTGCATTCGCAAGAATATGGTTACAATGAGGCTCTTAAGGCCTTTTTACAATAAATAGGAATGTCAAAAACCCTAGACATCCAAAAACCTAACCCTAGGAGATGAAGCGCCAAAATTTATGTGGGCCCCGTTTGGGTAAGTTAGTACATCAAATTCTAAGGGTCGTAACTTTTGCATACAATCTTTGTTTTAAGTGCATGATATCCCGTTGGAAAGGCATCATCGAGGAGATTCATTTTGGGGGATCAATCAAATCCTTTGTCTATCATTGAGAATATTGATCTCAAAAATACTTCATTTAGGCCCTCAAAATGGCCCCAGAAGTTAAAAACTTCTAAAAATAGCAAATTGCCAAAATTGCTAGAAAATTGTTTTGAGCGAGTTGGAAAAGATGGGTGGCCACTGATATCCACCTGGATCAATAATCCTTCCTTATGAAGTAATTTTCTCCATTAATTTGAGTTCTCGGGGGAGAGAGGGAAGCATTTGATCAATCTGAATCTTGGTGAGTTACTTGCCTTGCTAGAGATGTCGCGTTGCTCAGTTTGTGGAAGGTTGTCACGACCTTGTTGATGGAAGGGCTGAGTTTGTTAAACAAGTCGAGCTACATAAGATGAATGTGTGCAAAAGGAATCTTTTCACTTTGTTGCAACCTTGTCAACCTGGTTTTGTTCGATAGAAGGTGCTTGGGGACAGGTTGTAGTCGTTGCAATGTTTTATTGTTCACTTTTTTAATAGATTGTGAAAAAGCCTAATTTTTCAGTATGAGATACTAACTTGCGACATTTTTGGGGTCGAATAATAGTCAGAACTACCTCTGGTATTATGTATATATGGCCCCCCAGAGAAAGAATGAAACTGCAAGGTCGAAACTCATAAACATCATGGTGTTTCCACATATATGGTTGGCCCAAGAGAACATCACATACATCTAGTGGGAAATCATCACATAATACCTCATCCTTGAAGGGATGGATTTTGTATGAAAATCAACACTGCTGGCTGAAATGGAGATATCGTCCTTGAAGAAGCCACCTGATGTTGTATGGCTATGGGTGTGGTGTTGTAGACAATCCCAACTGTTTGACGACCTCTTCTGAGATGAGGTTCTTCTGGATTCTGCTATCAACAAAAAAATGTGGCAGGGTCCCCTTCACCTACATATGTGAATGAAAAAGGCACTCCCTTGCTTAAGGATTTGTTGGTTCTTCTGGTTGAATTTTTGCGGTCACGATAATAGCAGTGGGGTCTGCATCGATGATCTGTCTTTTACCAATATTTACAGAATTGAATTCTGAATCAAGGTTTAGCTCCTTGTCTTTGATCTCGACCACCAATGACTATTTTGAGTGACATTCATCGGTGTTGTGCCAAGTTTTTTTTTGGAAATCACACCATTTTTCACTGTCCTTCATCTTCCCATGACCCTTCTTTTCCCATGGCTTAAACTGGTTTTCTGGAAGTTGTTTGTCAGGGTCATCTTTCTCATACTTTGTTTGTTGCGTATTTGGAGATCCGAACTCTCGTTTGTTTTGGTGCCTAAAATTTTGCTCAATTTTAACAACATATCAATACACAACACCGAGTGATGAGATATCCAGAAAATCCATTTTAGTTTGGATGTATCTGTGTAGAGCCCTGTGGTATTTTAGAACCAAATTTCCCTCAGAGTATTTGATACCCAGATTGGTGCGCAAGGTATGGAAGGTATTGGTGAAATCCATAACTTCTTGGCCCTTCTCTTTCTATATTCTGGTCCATCTCATGTACTGGTGCTCATATTTTCCAACAAGGTAATATTGTTCCTTTACCGCATCCACAAAAAAATATTAATTGGGTTCAACCCCATATATTCCAGAATCCTTTGTGGAATATTTCTCCCAGTAAGTTTCCCACGAATATTTGACATGGGGGAGAGCTTTAAGGAGTAATAAGGTGATATTTTCCTTGTCGAAAAAATTATGAACAGAGAAATAACCTTCTAGTAGATTTAACCATTTGTCTAGGGCATCCGCATCTATCTAACCTTCAAATACAAGAATATTAAAATTAACCTGTACCTTGAAAGGAGAGGTGTTTCCAAAGTGGTTTTTTGATGAATATGTGATTATTTCTATCAACAGGAATTGAAGGAAGCGGGAACAATTCTCCATCATTTTATCCCTATGTCGCGTGAGAGCTTGCTCAAGCAACAGTTTCATAGAATCGTTTGCTCCATTATTTTTATTTTCTTCAGCCATGGAGGATTTATTGGGCCTGTGAGAGCCATTTTCTTCAAGAGAGAGAAGCTCGAGATCCAACTTGCTATACTCATACCTCGTCGGGGACATGTAGTGAAAAACGGTCAAGAGCAGTTTGCCCTGATACCACTGATTCAGATTATTTTTAGAATGAAATGAGAGCAGAGATATAATAAAGAAATTCACAAAGATGTTGTGGATATCCAATAATATAACAGAAATGTATGATAGATACAACCATAAACACAAAGATACAATAATACATGATTTCTATTAATGAAAGAAATGTACAGAGACTGTAAAAATACAGAGTGAAAGACTAGCTAGAATGGTGGTGACTTATCTATGAGAAGAGATGTGAGGGCTACTTGCATTCGCAAAAAGATGGTTACAATGAGACTTTGAAGGCCTTTTTACAATAAACAAGAATTTCAAAAATCATAGACATCCAAAAACCTAACCCTAGGAGTTGAAGCGCCAAAATTCATGTCGGCCCCGTTTGGGTAAGTTAGTACATCAATTTCTCGGGGTTGTAACTTTTGCATACGATCTCCATTTTAGGCATACGATAGCCTATTGGAAAGGAATCATAGAGGAGATTCATTTTGGGGGCTCAATCAAAGACTTTGGATATCATTGAGAAGTTTGAGATCAAAAAACCTTCATTTAGAGTGAGTTAAAAACCTCAAAATGTCCCCGGATGTTTAAAAATGCTAAAAATAGTAAATTGCCAAAAGTGCCAGAAAATTGTTTTGAGTGAGTTGGAAAAGGTGAGTAGCCAATGATATCCACCTGGATCAATCCTCCTTCCTTAGGAAGAAATGGTCTCCATTTCATTGAGTTTCCGAGGGAGAGAGGGAAGCGTTTGGTGAATCTGAATCTTGGTGAGCTGCTTGCCTTGCTAGAGATGTCACCTTGCTCGGTTTGTGGAAGGTTGTCATGACCTTATTGTTGGAGGGTCTAAATTTGTTCAACAAGTAGAGCTACATGAGATGACTGTGTAGAAGGAATCTTTGTGCTTTGCTACAACCTTTCCGACCTGCTTCTGTTGGATAGAAGTTGCTTGGGGTGAGACTATAGTGGTCACAATGTTCTTTTGTTTACCTTTTGAACAGATTGTGAAGAAGCTAAATTTTGTAGTATGACATACTACGTTGCGACACTGTTTAGGTTGAACAATAGTAGGAACTACCTTTGGTATTCTATAGAGATGACTCCCCAGAGAAACAATGACACTTAGGGGTCGAGAGTCATAAAAATCATGGTGTTTCCACATATATGGTTGGTCCAAGAGAACATCACAGACATCCAATGGGGAAACATCACATAATACCTCATCCTTGAAGGGTTGGATGTCGTATGACAATCGACACTGCTAGCTGACATGGATATGTTGTCCTTGGCAAAGCCACTCGATCTTGTATGGCTGAGGGTGTGGTGTTGTCGACAATCCCAATTATTTGACGACCTGTACTAAGATGAAGTTCTTCTGGCTTCTGCTATCAACAATAAAATGCAGTGGGGTCCCCTTCACCCACATCTATGAATGAAAAATGCGCTCCCCCTCTTTAGGATTTGTTGGTACTTCTGGTTGAATTTTTGTGTCCCGACAATAGCAGTGGAGTTTGCGTCGATGATCTATCTTTTACCAGTATTTTCATAATCGGATTCCAAATCAAGGTTTGGCTCCTTGTCTTTGATATCGACCACCAATGAATTTTTTGAGTGACATTCATCGGTGTTTTTCCAGGGGATATTTTGGTTATCACACCATTTTTTGGTGTCCTTATTTGTCTTCTCATGACCCTTCTTTTCCTGTGGCTTAGACCGGTTTTCTGGAAGTTGTTTGTCAGGGTCGTCGTTCTAATACTTTGGTTGTTGTAGATTTGGAGATCCGAACTCCCATTTGTTTTGGTTCCTAAGTTTCTGCTCGATTTTAACAGCATATCGAAATGCATCACCAACTGATGAGATAGCCAGAAAATCCATTTTAGTTTAGATGTATCTGTGTAGAGCACCGCGATATTTCAGAACCAAATGTCACTCAGTGTATTTAATACCCAGTTTGGTGCACGAGGTATGGAAGGTATTGGTGAACTTCATAACTACTTGTCCCCTCTCTTGCCATAGTGTGGTCCATCTCATGTATTGGTCCTCATAGTTAACAACAGGGTAATATTGTTCCTTTACCGCATCCACAAAAAAATCCCAATTGGGCTCAGCCCCATATATTCTAGACTCCTTTGTGGAATCTTGCTCCCACTAAGTTTTCCACCAATGTTTGACATGGAGGAGAGATTTAAGGAGTGCGAAGGTGATCTTTTCCCTATCAGAAAAATTATGAACAGAGAAATAACCTTCTAGCAGATTTAACCATTTGTCTAGGGCATCTGCATCTATCTGACCTTCAAATATGGGAATATCAAAATTAACATGTACCTTGAAAGGAGAGGTGCTTCCAAAGTGGTTTTTTGATGAACATACGGTTTTTTATTTCGGTAGGTGTTGAAGGATGTGGTAGAAATTCTCCATCATTTCACCCCTCTGTCGCGTGAGAGCTTGCTCAAGAACTAGATTGATAGAATTATTTGCTCTGTCGTTTTTATTTTCTTCCACCATGGAGGGTTTCTTGGGTGTGTGAGAGAGATTTTCTTGAAGAGAGACAAGCACAAGACCCAATTTTGTATACTCGGACCTCCTCGGGAACATGCATTGAAAAACAATCAAGAGAAATATGCTCTGATATCACTGATCCAGATTATTTTCGGCATGAAATGAGAGTGGAGATATAATAAAGAAATGTACAGAGATGTCGTGGATATGCAATAATATAATAGAAAGGTATCAAAGATGAAACCATAAACACAGAGATACATTAATACATGATTTCTACTAATGAAATAAATGTATAGAGACTGTAAAAATACAGAGTGAAAGACTTGCTAGAATGGTGGCAGCTTATCTCTTGAATAGAGATGTGACGACTACTTGCATTCGTAAGAAAATGGTTATAATGAGGCTTTGAAGGAATTTTTACAATAAACGGGAATTTCAAAAACCATAGAAATCCAAAAACATAACCCTATGAGATGAAGTGCCAAAAGTCATGTGGGCCCCGTTTGGGTAAGTTAGTATATCAACTTCTTGCGGTCGTAACTTTTTCATACAATCTTCATTTTAGGCGCACGATATCCCGTTGGAAAGGAATCATCGAGGAGATTAATTTTGGGGGCTCAATTACAAACTTTAGATATTATTGAGTAGCTTCATCTTGAAAAACCTTCATTTAGGCCCTCAAAATGGCCCCAGAAGTTAAAAACTGCTAAAAGTAGTAAATTGGAAAAATTGCTAGAAAACTATTTTGAGCGAGTTAGAAAAGGTGGGTGGACACCGATATCCACATGGATCAATCCTCCCACCTTAAGTATAAATTGTCCCCAATGTTTTGAGTTCCCGGGCGAGAGAGGGAAGCGTTTGCTGAATCTGAATCTTGGTGAGTTGCTTTCCTTGTTCGAGACATCCCATTGCTCGGTTTGTGGAAGGTTGTCACGACCCTATTGCTGGAGCAGCTGAGTCTGTTCAACAAATTGAGCTACATGAGAGGTCTATGTGCAAAAATAATCTTTGCGCTTTTCTGCAACCTTATTGATGTGCTGATGTTGGATAAAAGCTTCTTGGGGTGAGGTTGTAGTGGTTGCAATGTCATTTTGTTCACCTTTTGAACAGATTGTGAAGAAGCTAAATTTTTCAATATGAGATACTACCTTGAGGAACTTTTTAGGTGGAACAATAGTCATAACTACCTATTATATTCTGTAGAGATGACCCCCAGAGAAAAAATGACACTACGGGGTCAAGACTCATAAACAACATGGCGTTTCCACATATATGGCTGGGGAAACATCACAGACATCTAGTGGGGAAACATCACATAATACCTCATTCTTGAAGGGTTGGATGGCATATGACAATCGCCATTCAAGCTGGTTGACCCAGAGATCTCATCTTTGGTGAAGCCACCCGATGTTGTATGGTTGACGGTGTTGTGTTGTCGACAATCCCAATTGTTTGATGAGCTCTACTGAGATGAGGTTCTTTTGGCTTCCACTATCAACAATAAAATGTTGTGGGGTCCCCTTCAACCACATATGTGAATGAAAAAGGCACTCCCCCTCTTTAGGATCTCTTGGTTCTTCTGGTTGAATTGTTTCGATCGCACCAATAGCAGTGCGGTCTGCGTCAATGATCTGTCTTTTACCAATATTTTAAGAATCAAATTCTGAATCAGGGTTCGACTCCTTGTCTTTGATCTTAGCCACCGATTTTTATTTTGAGCGACATTCATTAGTGTTGTGCCATGGGATTTTGTGGAAATTGCACCATTTTTTGTTGTCCTTCTTCATCTTCCCGTATTTCTTTTTTTCCTGTGGCTTAGACTGGTTTTCTGAAAGCTGTTTGTCAGGGTCATCTTTCTCATACTTTGGTTATTGCGTATTTGGAGAGCCTAACTCCCATTTTTTTTGGTTCCTAAATTTCTTCTCTATTTTAACATCATATCGATATGCAACACCGAGTGATGAGATATCCATAAAATCCATTTTAGTTTGGATGTATCTGTGTAGAGCCCCGCGGTATTTCAAAACCAAATGTGGCTCAAAGTCTTTGATACCCATCTTGGTGCATAAGGTATGGAAGGTATTGGTGAAATCCATAACTTCTTGGCCCCTTTCTTGTCGTAATGTGGTCCATCTCATGTTCTAGTCCTCATAATTGCCAACAAGGTAATATTGTTCCTTTACCGCATCCACAAAAAAAATCTCAATTGGGCTCGGCCCCATATATTCCAGACTCCTTTTTGGAATATTTCTCCCAGTAAGTTTCCCACCAATGTTTGACATGGGGAAGAGATTTAAGGAGTACAAAGGTGATCTTTTCCCAGTCAAAAAAATTATGAACACAGAAATAATCTTCTAAGGCATCCACATCTATCTAACCTTCAAATACAAAATATCAAAATTAACCTGTACATTGAAAGGAGAGGTTCTTCCAATGTGGTTTTTTGATGAATATGCGCCTATTGCTATCATAAGGCATTGAAGGATGTGGTAAAAATTATCCATCATTTCATCCCTCTGTTGTGTAAGAGATTGCTCAAACAATAGATTGATAAAATCATTTGCTCTTCCATTTTTCTTTTATTCCCCCATGGATGGTTTCGTGGGCGTGCGAGAGAGATTGTATTCAAGAGAGAAAATATCGAGACCCAACTTACTAAACTCAAACCTCCTCGGGGACATGCACTGAAAAATGATCAAGAGGAGTCTTCTCTGATACCACTGATCCAGATTATTTTTGGCACAAAATGAGAGTGGAGATATAATAAAGAAATGCATAGAGATGTCGTGGATATCCAATAATACAACATTAATGTATCAAAGATGAAACCTTAAAAACAGAGATACAGTAATACATGATTTCTATTAATGAAAGAAATATACAGAAACTGTAAAAATATAGAGTGAGAGACTCGCTAGAATGGTGGTAGTTTATCTCTGAGAAGAGATGTGACGACTACTTGCATTTGCAAGAACATGGTTACAATGAAGCTCTGAATGCCTTTTTACAATAAATAGGAATTTCAAAAACCCTATACATCCAAAAACCTAACCCTAAGAGATGAAATGCCAAAATTCATGTGGACCTCGTTTGGTTAAGTTAGTACATCAACTTCATGGGGTCGTAACTTTTGCATACGATATCCATTTTAAGCGCACGATAGACCGTTCGAAAGGCATCGTAGAGGAGATTCATTTTGGGGGATCAATCAGAGCCTTCACATATCATTAAAAAGAGTGATCTCGAAAAACCTTCATTTAGGCCCTCAAAATGGCCTTGGAAGTTAAAAACTGCTAAAAATAGTAAATTGCCAAAATTGCTAGAAAATTGTTTTGAGCGATTTCGAAAAAGGTGGGTGGACATCGATATCCACCTGGATCAATCCTCCCTCCTTAAAAATTAATGGTCTCCATTGCATTGAGTTCCCGGGGAGAGAGGGAAGCATTTGCTTAATCTGAATCTTGGTGAGTTGCTTACCTTGTTGGAGACGTCGCATTGCTCAATTTGTGGAAGGTTTCTAGGACCCTATTACTGGAGGGGTTGAGTCTGATCAAATTCGAGCTCCATGAGAGGAATGTGTGCAGACGGAATCTTTTATCTTTGCTTCAACTTTGTCGACCTACTTATATTGGATAGAAGGTGTTTGGGGTGAGGCAGTAATGGTTGCAATGTTCTTCTGTTTACCTTTTGAATAGGTTGTGAAGAAACTAAATTTTACAATATGAGATACTACCTTGCAACATTGTTTAGGTGGAACAATAGTCGGAAATACCTCTTGTATTTTGTAGAGATGACCCCCCATAGAAAGAATGACACTACGGGGTTGAGACTCATAAACAACATGGCGTTTCCACATATATGGATGGCCTAAAAGAACATCACAGACATTCAGTGGGGAAACATCACATAATACCTCATCCTTGAAGGGTTGGATGTCGTATGAAAATTGACACTGTTGGTTGACACGAAGATCTCATCCTTGGCAAAGCCACCCGATGTTGTATGGCTTTGGGTCTGGTGTTGTCGACAATCCCAACTATTTGACGACCTCTTCTGACATGAGGTTCTTCTGGCTTCCACTATCAATAATAAAATGTAGTGTCGTTCCCTTCACCCACATTTGTGAATGAAAAAGGTAGTCCCCCTCTTCAAGATCTGTTGGTTCTTTTAGTTGAATTGTTGCAGTCTTGACAATAGCAGTGCGGACTGCATCGATGATCTGTCTTTTACTAGTATTTTCAGAATTGGTTTCTAAATCCGGGTTCAACTCCTTGTCTTTGATCTTGGCCACCAATGCTTGTTTTGAGCGACATTCATCGGTGTTGTGCCAGGGGATTTTGTGAAAATCACACCATTTTCCGGTGTCCTTCTTCATCTTCCCGTGACCTGTCTTTTCCTGTCGCTTAGAATAGTTTTTTGGAAGTTGTTTGTAGTGTTGTCTTTCTCATACTTAGGTTGTTGCGGATTTTGAGATATGAACTCCCATTTTTTTTGGTGCCTAAATTTCTTATCAACTTTAACAACATATTGATATGTAGCACCAAGTGATGAGATATCCAGAAAATCCATTTCAGTTTGGATGTATCTGTGTAGAGCCCCGTCGTATTTTATAACCAAATGTCACTCATAGCCTTTGATACCCATCTTGGTGTGCAAGGTATGAAAGGTATTGGTGAACTCCATAACTGCTTGGCCCCTCTCTTGTCGTAGTGTGGTCCATCTCATGTATTGGTCCTCATAGTTGCCAACAGGATAATATTGTTTCTTTACCGCTATACTAGGACCTCGTCGAGGATATGCACTAAAAAATGATCAAGAGCAGTCTGCTCTGATACCATTGATCTGGATTATTTTTTGCATGAAATAAGAGTGGAGATATAATAAATAAATGCACAGAGATGTCGTGGATATCCAATAATATAATAGAAATGTATCAGAGATGCAACCATAAACACAGAGATATAGTAATACATGATTTCTATTAATTAAATAAATGTACAGAGACTGTAAAAATACAGAGTGAAAGACTCGCTATAATGGTGGCAACTTATCTCTGAGAAGAGATGTGATAGCTACTTTCATTCGCAAGAAGATGATTACAATGAGGCTTTGAAGGCATTTTTAATATAAATAGGAATGTCAAAAACCCTATACATCCAAAAAACTAACCCTAAGAGATGAAGCGCCAAAAGTCATGTGGGGCCCTTTTGAGTAAGTTAGTACATCAACTTCTCGAGGTCGTAAATTTTGCATACAATCTCTATTTTAAGTGCACGATATCCCGATGGAATGGCATCATCAAGGAGATTCATTTTGGAGGTTCAATCAAAGACTTTGGATATCTTTGAGAAGCTTGATCTCGAAAAACCTTCATTAGGCCCTAAAAATGGGCCCAAAAGTTAAAAACTGCTAAAAATAGTAAATTGCCAAAATTGCTAGAGAACTGTTTTGAGTGAGTTGGAAAAGGTGGTTGGTCACTGATATCCACTTGGATCAATATTACCTCCTTAGGAAGAAATGGTCTCCATTTCATTGAGTTATCGGGGAAGACAGGGAAGCGTTTGTTGAATATGAATCTTGGTGAGTTGCTTGCCTTGATGGAGACATCGTGTTGCTCGGTTTGTGGAAGGTTGTCATGACCCTATTGCTAGAGGGGTTGAGTCTATTTAACAAGATGGGCTACATGAGATAACTATGTGCATAAGGAATCTTTTCTCTTTTTTCAACCTTGTCGACATGCTTCTGTTGGATAGAAGGTGCCTGGGGTGAGGTTGTAGTGGTTGCAATGTTCTTCTGTTCACCTTTTGAATAGATTGTGAAGAAGATGACTTTTGAAGTATGAGATACTACCTTGTGACACTGTTTAGGTGGAACAATAGTCGAAACTACCTCTGGTATTCTGTAGAGATGACCCCCCAAGGAAACAATGACACTGTGGGGTAGAGACCCATAAACAACATGTTGTTTCCACATATATGGTTGGCCCAAGAGAACATCACAGACATCCAGTGCGGAAACTCCACATAATACCTTATCCTTGAAGGGTTGGATTTCGTATGACAATCGACACTACTGGTTGACATGAAGATCACATCCTTAGCGAAGCCACCCAAAGTTTTATGGTTGCGGGTGTGGTGTTGTCTACAATCCCAACTGTTTGACGACATTTGATGAGATGAGGTTCTTTTGGATTCCGCTATCAAAAATAAAATGCAGCGGGGTCCGCTTCACCCACATATGTGAATGAAAAAGGTGCTCCCCCTCTTCAGGATTTCTTGGTTCTTCTGGTTGAATTTCTTTGGTCGCGACAATAGCAGTGGGGTCCACGTCAATGATCTGTCTTTTACCAGTATTTTCAGAATCAAAATCTGAATCAGGGTTCGTCTCCTTGTCTTTGATCTGGGCCACCAATGACTATTTTGAGCGACATTCATCGGTGTTGTGCCAGGGGGTTTTGTGGAAATCACACCATTTTCTGGTGTCCTTCTTTGTCTTCCCATGACCCTTATTTTCCTGTGGCTTAGACTGGTTTTTAGGAAGGTGTTTATCAGGACCATCATTCTCATACTTTGGTTGTTGCGGATTTGAAGATCTAAACTACCATTTATTTTGGTGCCTAAATTTCCACTCGATTTTAACATCATATCGATAAGCATCACCGAGTGATGAGATATCCAGAAAATCAATTTCAGTTTGGATGTATCTGTGTAGAGCCTTGCAGTATTTTAGAACCAAATGTCGCTTAGAGTTTTTGATACCTAGTTTGGTGGGAAAGGTATGGAAGGTATTGGTGAACTCCATAACTTATTGGCCCATATCTTGTTGTAGTGTGGTCCATCTCATGTATTGGTCCTCATAGTTTCCAATAGGGTAATATTGTTCCTTTACCGCATCCACAAAAAAATGCCAGTTGGGATCGGCCCCATATAGTCCAAACTCCTTTGTGGAATCTTGCTCCTAGTAATTTTCCCACCAATGTTTGACATGGGAGAGAGATTTAAGGAGTGTGAAGGTGATATTTTCCTTGTCGAAAAAATTATGATCAGAGAAATAACCTTCTAGCATATTTAACCATTTGTGTAGGGCATCTGCATCTATCTGACTTTCAAATACGGGAATATAAAAATTAACATGTACCTTGAAAGGCAAGGTGCTTCCAAAGAGTTTGTTTGATGAATATGCATATGTTCCTATCGATAGGCATTGAAGGATGTGGGAAATATTCTCCATCATTTCATCCCTCTGTCACGTAAGAGCTTTCTCAAGCAACAGATTGATAGAATTGTATGCTCCACCTTTTTTCTTTTCTTCCGCCATGGAGGGTTTCTTGGGCATGCGAGAGCGATTGTCTTCAAGAGAGATAAGCTCAAGACCCAAATTTCTATACTCATACCTCGTCGGGGACATGCACTGAAAAATGATCAAGAGCAGCCTGCTCTGATACCACTGATCTAGATTATTTTTGGCACGAAATGAGAGTGGAGATATAATAAAGAAATGCACAGATATGTCATGGATATCCAATAATATAACAGAAATGTATCAGAGATGCAACCATAAACACAAAGATACATTAATACATGATTTATATTAATGAAATAAATGTACAAAGACTATAAAAATACAGACTAAAATACTCACTAGAATGGTGGCAACTTATCTCTGAGAAGATATGTGACGGTTACTTGAATTCGTAAGAATATGGTTACAATGAGGCTCTAAAGGCCTTTTTACAATAAACAGGAATGCCAAAAACCCTATACATCCAAAAAACTAGCCCTAGGAGATGAAGCGCCAAAATTCATGTGGGCCCCTTTTGGGTAAGTTAGTACATCAATTTCTTAGGGTCGTAACTTTTGCATACGATCTTTGTTTTAGGCACATGATAGCCCGTTGGAAATTCATCGTCGAGGAGATTCATTTTGGGGGCTCAATCAAAGCCTTTGACTATCATTGAGAATCTTGATCTCAAAAACCTTCATTTAGGCCCTCAAAATGGCCCCGAAAGTTAACAACTGCTAAAAGTAGTAAATTACCAAAATTGCTAGAAAACTGTTTTGAGTGAGTTGGAAAAGGTCTCGTCCTTGGCAAAGCCACTCAATGTTGTATGGATTCGAGTGTGGTGTTGTCAAAAATCCCAACTGTTTGACGACCTCTGCTGAGACGAGATTCTTCTGGCTTCCGCTGTCAACAATAAAATGCAATGGGGTCCCCTTCACCCACATATGTGAATGAAAAAGGCCCTCCCCCTCTTCAGGATCTATTGGTTCTACTGGTTTAATTGTTTTGGTGGCAATAATAGCAATGGGGTCTACGTCGATGATATGTCTTTTACTGGTATTTTCAAATTTGAATTCTGAGTCAGGGTTCGGCTTCTTGTCTTTGATCTCGACCACAAATGACTGTTTTGAGCAACATTCATCGATGTTCTGTTAGGGGATTTTGTGGAAATCACACCATTTTTTGTTGTCCTTCTTCGTATTCCCGTGACCCTTCTTTTCCTATGGCTTAGATTGGTTTTCTGGAAGCTGTTTCTCAAGGTCGTCTTTCTCATACTTTGTTTTTTGTGGATTTGGAGATCCGAACACCCGTTTGTTTTGTTGCCTAAACTTCTGCTCAATTGTAACAACATATCGATATGCAACACTGAGTGATGATATATCTAGAAAATCCATTTCATTTTGGATGTACCTGTGTAGAGCACTGCAGTATTTCAGAACCAACTGTCGTTCGGAGTCTTTGATACCTAGCTTGGTGTGCAAGGTATGGAAGGTATTGGTGAACTCTAGAACTTCTTGGCCCCTCTCTTTCTGTAGTGTGTTCCATCTCATGTATTGGTCCTCATAGTTGCTAATAGGGTAATATTGTTCCTTTACCATATCCACTAAAAATCCCAATTGGGCTCGGCCCCATATATTCCAGACTCCTTTGTGGAAGCTTGCTCCCAGTAAGTTTCCCATCAATGTTTGACATGGCAGAGATATTTAAGGAGTGTGAAGGTGATCTTTTCCCCGTTGAAAAAATTATGAATAGAGAAATAACCTTTTACCGGATTTAACCATTTGTCTAGGGCATCCGCATCTATCTGACCTTCAAATACAAGAATATCAAAATTAACCTGTACCTTGAAAGGAGAGGTGTTTCGAAAGTAGTTTTTTGATGAATATGCGCATGTTTCTATCGACTGGTGTTGAAGGATGTGGGAAAAATTCTCCATCATTTCGTCCATCTCTCGTATGAGATATTTCTCAAGCAACAGATTGATAGAATCGTTTGCTCCACCGTTTTTATTTTCTTCTTCCATGGAAGGTTTATTGGGCATGCGAGAGAGATTGTATTCAAGAGAGAAAAGATCGAGACCCAACTTGCTATACTCGAACCTTGACGGGGACATGCATTGAAAAACGGTCAAGAGCAGTCTTCTCAGATACCACTAATCCGGATTATTTTCGGCACGAAATGAGAGCGAAGATATAATAAATAAATGCAGAAGGATGTCATGGATATCCAAAAATATAACAGAAATGTATCAGATATGAAACCATAAACACGGAGATACAGTAATACATGATTTCTATTAATGAAAGAAATGTACAAAGACTGTAAAAATATAGAGTGAAAGACTTGTTAGAATGGTGGTAGCTTATCTCTGAGAAGAGATGTGACGGCTACTTGCATTCACAAGAAGATGGTTACAATGAGGCTCTAAAGGCATTTTTACAATAAACAAGAATTTCAAAAACCCTAGACATCCAAAAACCTAACCCTAAGAGATGAAGCGCCAAAAGTCATGTGGGCCCCGTTTGGGTAAGTTAGTATATCAACTTCCCAAGGTCGTAACTTTTGCATACGATTTTCGTTTTAGGCACACGATAGCCCATTGGAAAGGTATCGTTAAGGAGATTCATTTCTTGGGATCAGTCAAATCCTTTGGATATTATTGAGAATCTTGATCTCAAAAAAACTTCATTTAGGCCCTCAAAATGGCCTTGGAAGTTAAAAACTGCTAAAAATAGTAAATTTCCAAAATTGCCATAAAATTGTTTTGAGCGAGTTGGAAAAGGTGGGTGGAAACCGATATCCACTTGTATCAATCCTCCCTCCTTAGGAAGCAATGGTATCCATTGCATTGAGTTCTCGAGGGAGAGAGAGAAGTGTTTGTTGAATCTGAATCTTAGTGAGGTACTTACCTTGTTGGAGACATCACATTGCTAAGTTTGTGGAAGGTTGTCACAACCTTGTTGGTAGAGGGGATGAGTTTGTTCAACAAGTTGAGCTATATGAGAGGACTATATGCAGAAGGAATCGTTGTGATTTGCTGCAACCTTGTCGACCTACTTTTGTTAGATAAAAGGTGCTTGGGGCGAGGTTGTAGTGGTTGCAATGTTATTTTGTTCACCTTTTGAACAGATTGTTAAGAAGTTGAATTTTGTAGTATGCGATACTACCTTGCAACACTGTTTAGGTGGAACAATATATGGAACTACCTCTGGTATTCTATAGGGATGACCCCCTAGAAAAACAATGACATTGTGGGGTTGAGACTCATAAAAAGCATGTCGTTTCCACATATATGGATTTCCAAGAGAACATCATAGACATCCAGTGGAGAAACATCACATAATACCTCATCCTTGAAGGGTTGGATGTCATATGACAATCGACACTGTTAGCTGACACAAAGATCTCATCCTTGGCAAAGCCACCCAATGTTGCATGGTTGTGGGTGTGGTGTTTTTGACAATCCCAACTGTTTGACGACCTCTGCTGAGATGAGGTTCTGCTGGCTTCCTCTATCAACAATAAAATGAAGTGGGATCCCCTTCATCCACATCTATGAAAGAGAAAGGTGCTCTCCCTCTTCAGGATCTGTTGGTTCTTCTGGTTTAATTGCTATGGATGCGATAATAGCAGTGGTGTCTGTGTCAATGATCTATCTTTTACAAGTATTTTCAGAATCATATTATGAATCAGGGTTTGACTCCTTGTCTTTCATATCGGCCACCAATGAATTTTTTGAGCGACATTCATCGGTGTTGTGCTAGGGTCTTTTTTGGAAATCGCACCATTTTCCGATGTCCTTCGTCTTCCCGTGACCCTTCTTTTCTTGTGGCTTAGACTGTTTTTTTGGAAGCTGTTTGTCAGGGTCGTCTTTCTCATACTTTGGTTTTTTCAGATTTGGAGATCCAAACTCCCATTTGTTTTGGTGCTTAATTTTCTTCTCGATTTTAACAACATATTGATACGCAACACCAAGTGATGAGATATCTAGAAAATCCATTTTAGTTTAGATGTATCTGTGTAGAGCCCCACAGTATTTCAGAACCAAATGTTGCTTAGATTCTTTGATACCCAACTTCGTGCGCAATGTATGGAAGGTATTATTGAACTCCAAAACTGCTTGGCCCCTCTCTTTCTGTAGTGTGGTCCATCTCATGTACTCATACTAATAGTTTCCAATAGGGTAATATTTTTCCTTTACCACAACCACAAAAAAATCTCAATTGGGCTCGGCCCCATATATTCCAAACTTCTTTGTGTAAGCTTGCTCCCAATAAGTTTCACACCAATGTTTGACATAGTGGAGAGCTTTAAGGAGTGTGAAGGTGATATTTTCCCTATCGGAAAAATTATGAACAAAGAATAACCTTTTAGCATATTTAACCATTTGTCTAGGGAATCTGCATCTATCTAACCTTCAAATACAAGAATATCAAAATTAACCTGTACCTTCAAAGGAGAGGTGCTTCCAAAGTGTTTGTTTGATGAAGATGTGTCTGCTCCTATCGACAGACATTGAAGGATATGGGAAAAATTCTCCATCATTTCGTCCCTCTGTTGCGTGAGATCTTGCTCAAGCAATAGATTGACAGAATCACCCGCTCTACCATTTTTCTTTTCTTTTTCCATGGAGGGTTTCTTGGGCGTGCAAGAGCGATTGTATTCAAGAGAGACAAGCTTGAGACCCAAATTTCTATATTCAGACCTCGTCGGGGACATGCACTGAAAAACGATCAAGAGCAGTCTGCTCTAATACCACTGATCTGGATTATTTTCGGCACAAAATGAGAGTGGGGATATAATAAAGAAACACACATAGATGTCGTGGATATCCAATAATATAACAAAAATGTATCATAGATGCAACCATAAACACAAATATATAGTAATACATGATTTCTATTAATGAAAGAAATGTAGAGAGACTATAAAAATACAGAGTGAAAGACTCGCTAAAATGGTGGCACCTTATCTTTGAGAAGAGATGTGACGTCTACTTACATTCGCAAGAAGATGGTTACAATGAGGCTCTGAAGGCATGTTTACAATAAACAGGAATGTCAAAAACCCTAGACATCCAAAAATATAACCCTAGGAGATGAAGTGTCAAAAGTCATGTGGGCCCCATTTGGGTAAGTTAGTACATCAACTTCCCGGGGTCGTAACTTTTTCATATGATCTCCATTTTAGGCGCATGATAGCCCGTTGGAAAGGTATCATCGAGGAGATTCATCTTGGGGGATCAATTAAATCATTTGACTATCATTGAGAATATTTATCTCGAAAAACCTTAATTTAGGCCCTCAAAATGGCCTCGGAAGTTAAAAACTGATAAGAATGGTAAATTGCCAAAATTGTCAGAAATTTTTTTGAGAAATTTGGAAAAGGTGGATGGCCACTGATATCCACCTGGATCACACTAATACTTGCTGCAAATTTTTTTGCAACAATCCTTCTTGCTTGATCAATGCTACAACCCTCGGTTATTCCAATCTTCGATTTTACAGTGTATTGTCAAAAGGACTTAAGCCACCTTATTCCAAAGAGAGAATTCCTTCATGGATCTCCTCCTTTCAATATTGTTCATTTTGAATTGAGATTGGACCACCATGTCTTCTATTTACAACGACTCGATCTGCTCACAAATAAACTTAGGTTGACTCTCACCCACAATCGACTTCATTGACCCATTCAATTATTTACCTATATATGTGTAAAGAAAAGATAATTCACAATTGCATGGGTTTAATTTACAATCTTATTATTCATAGATTCACACGCATGCATGACCAATGAACAAGAAAATCAAACCAGAAAAGACACATAGTGAGGGGAGGCTTAACACAATAACTCCATTACCAATCTTTGTTACATAGCAATTCCACACTTCATCTCCCCATTCCTATTTACTACTCCAGCCTACTAACTCTTACATTATTCTAGCCTCGATTAGAAACTCGGACGGTGGTTATATGCACAATGAGGACGATTGATCTCGATCCACTAACTTCTAAGGATGGGGTCAAATTGTCTATTTTTAGAAAATATCAAATCCAAGTCTAAAAATCTTAACCTCCATATTGACTCTATCTTCAATGTAATCAATTATGAGTCCTACATAATTGTGGGAAGTTACAAGAGTCCAACCTCTTTTAAATAAGGGAACCCACTCCCTTTAGTCAATTTCAAAACCTGTTAGAGGTCAATTTTCAGTCTTTGGCATATGATGGATGCTCCTGCATCAACATCTATGTGAATTGATGATTATTAGTAACATTCCATCATAAGGAAGCAAATGTTTTGTCATTAAAAAAAAATAGCTTAGCTTTTACAAATCAATTATCTTGAATAGCTCTCTTTTTATCTAGCAACTATGATTTTCTAAAAATGCAACTCTCTTCAATTTGATACAAAATGCTTTGAAAAGAAATAAATCCCCTCCCACATTTCAAGTGTAGTTATGGATTTCTCAATTTCTACATTTCACATTCTTCCACTTTCCAACACAATTTTAAATTACAACATTTTCACCTCCTCCCCACATGATAAGGGCATCAACTAGAACTTCATCAAACATGTATCCCCACCAAATTCGTTGACGAAGAATATTGGCGTTGTATTAAGTTTTATTGGATAGAAGATAGAAGGACGGCTTTAGTGTTGAGAAATATCAATTTGCCTTTGATTATTTAATACCAGCCTTGTTTAACTGTTCTAGGTTTTAATTTTTTTGGTTGTAATTCGGGGACATAAATCTCTATGAAATATGTATCCCCAAATTCGTTGACTAACCCCAAATTCGTTGACTAAGAATATTGGCCTTGTATTAAGTTTTAGTGGATAGAAGATAGAAAGATGGCTTTAGGGCAGAAATATCAATTTGCTTTTGATTGATTTAATATTGGTATTATTTAACTGTTATAAGTTTTAATTTTTTTGGTCGTAATTCAAGAACATAAATCTGTATGAAATTATTATTTTATGTTGTTAAAATTTATTTTTGAATGTAAAAATAAATTGGCATACTGAAAAATTATTGAAGTACTAGGATTATACAAAAATAATCACTAGAATATATGAATTTAACAATCTCTCACCAGATTTCAAGTAGAGATACCAAAAAATATATTAAAAAAAAAAAAAAAACAATATTGTTTTAATATCACGTTGGTAAGTGTGATGTTGTTTATTAATTATGATGCACTGTCGTGGATGTGGATTGCATAGAATTTGTGATTCTTCTCCAATCATAAACGGCACTCCACGTCCTCGGGAAACGTAAGATAAGATGTTCACGAAACATTAGACGCCAACGAGCTCTTCTCCTATGGAAAACGCGGGATAAGATGTGTTGCTTGCATGCTAAGTTGGCTACCCCTGGGATGCGTGATGTATGTGAAAAATAACGCTGTTCAGGCGACCAGTGCTCAAAATTAAAATTGATATGATACAACGATGCATCTCTATCTATCGATTTTATGGCTGAGAGGGTTATAGGTTATCCCTACATGTGCGGCGCCCGCTGCCATTGTTTGACTCCATTCCTTTTATTCCAAGTCTGCCTTTTGCTCTCTGTTAATTGTCTTCGTAAATATTATATAATCAAGCAATATGTAGCCAGATTTTAACATATTTCTTCAGCCAAGGATTTGCTCTGTACTTGATACTAGCTGCTATTTTGTTTGTTATAAGATTTTGTTGTAATTTTTTCTAAACATGAGCAGGCGATTATGTCTACTCGTAGTTTCTGCATTCGCCTTAAGTGTTGTAATCTGCGACCTTCAAATGGTTGCAGAAGCAGCTACAAGCGTTAATGAAACCATTCAAGGGTTTCTGGCTCCGCAGAACGAGGCAAGAAAACAAGTGGGAGTCCCTCCACTGAAATGGGATGCGAAGCTTACAGCTTATGCGCTAACTTACGCAAGAGAAAGAAGGGGCGACTGCCTCCTTCAGCATTCAGATGGCCAATTCGGAGAAAACATATTCTGGGGGAGTGGCAGACGTTGGAACCCTACGCAGGCTGTTGGTGCATGGGTGGAGGAAAAGAAGTGGTATAACTATGTTGGAGACAGACCATACTGAAACTTGGTTGCCCAGCGTTCACAATTTAATCAAAGGCTTGGCTTTCCAGCTTCCTCCTCCTCCTGCAGCTTCCAAATTATTAGTATAATTGCAGCAGTCGTGAATCTTCTTCTATACATATATTTTATACTTCTTCTTCTATACAAATATTTTATTCTTTCCATGTAAACGCACATAATCGTGTTCATTGATATTATTTGGATGTAATGTACAAGTTTAGACTGAAGTCTTCTTTCAGAAATAGATAAATGCAGGGCATAATTTTGCAGTGTTTAACAAATTTGGAGCAGAAAAAACTGATTATAAGTTGTAGATTCAGAGTAAACTGATCGAACCAGG
>ML804798.1:166609-195029 GCA_009831015.1 Picea engelmannii
CCAACATAGCAACCATTTGAAACGACTTGCTCATTGCGCTCTCATTGTGACAGTTTATGGTCAAAGTTCAAGTTAACAGCTGCTCATAAGTTAGTAGTTATCTTATTTTCTGGGCGAACCAGTTCTGAATATCGGTTTCATATTCACACAGATATTCTTCGAAGTAATAAATTGCTAATTCCATCACTTATTTGCAATTTTAGGTTGGATATGTAAATCTTTTTGCAGAGAATTTGACTTATCACTCAAATAAAAAGATAGTAATGATGTGAATCTTTTTTTTTCAAACAAGGAATACAAAATCTCCCCAAATGTGCCTACTATATAGTCACAATGCTTTAAACAAAATTTATGAGCATACCATTCTTTCATATTCCATAACACATTGGGCTCATCGAAAACTCATAAAAATGTATTTAATATTAACATAAAAAATAAATATATAAAAGAAGATACCATAACAATTCACATAAGACATTGAAATCAGCTCATTCGTCAGACTTATGTATCGATTGTTCAAGATGCATCTCGTCTCTAGGATTTAGGTATACATTATACTCTTAAATATAAAAATTTAGACAGGTTCTTATCAGTACAGAGACTTTCAAATCGTAGATGACAGCAAATTCAGGTGCACAAACACAAACTGGATACAGAGGTAACCATCGTAAAGAGAATTCCTATTAATTAAGAGAATTTGTGTTCATTTGTCAAAAATTTCAGTAGATTTAAAGTCAAAATCAGTCAGTCATGACTGGATCTACAATGTAGAAAGCTTCATAGATTTGGGTAAATAAGTTGGACTTAACAGCCCGTCTAGCGCCTTCTTTGTCTGATTTTTCTCACATGTTTCTTGACTCTTTCGAGACATACTTTGGACTTAACAGCCTGTTTCCTTTTTCTCCCATATGGGCGACATTCCCACAAACGCTGGGATGCTTTTTCTTTCACACGCTGCTGCTTGTCTGCACATCACAGTACAACAGAAACCCTACTAGATTACAAAACTGGATTGCTATATCTATCACGCTGTTACTTGTGCACAGTACAACTCAAACCCTTCTAGATTACAAAACGTTAGACTCAGAAAATCACATTTATCGAACATAGGTTAAGAATAGAACCTCAGGCGCCAATTCCCAGTTTGCTCCGGTCCATTCTTGAGCCGGGCGTAACTCTGAACGGCTATATGACTCGACATTGTCAGTATCAGGGAAGTAGACAAACCAGCTCTCCTCTTTCACGTCCGTACGCAGATTAGCGATGACACCGCACCACCAGCCACCGTTGCAAGAAGCTTCCACTGCATACCCAGCTGAGCAATGTTGAGGCAACTGAATTTTGAGTCGCCCGTCAACGGGTCTCACCTGAACGTGCTCGCTGTGCAGACACAGCTCCACATCCAATGGCCTTTTATCTTCCGTCTCAAATCCATCATATCGTATCTTGCAATGTTGGCCGTCTGTGCAATGCTGGCCATATGTGGTAACGCCGAGGATATCTCCCTCAAACCAAGCACCTTCGAAACTTTCCTCAGTGGTGCGCACTTCAACTCTCATGTCCTTACTAAGCTCCATATTTCTAACTTTTACTACCCTCTCAAATTAGATGGATTTCTACCTAAATTACATATATGTATTTATAGTTTTTTATTAAGATTATGTTAACTATTTTTTATTATTATATTATTAATTTTAATTATCTAGTGGTTTATTTATTATTTATCAATTATTAAGTTGGTTTATTTCATGATTATATTCAAATTACATTCATTATCCTTTCTTAGACCATTTTAATTACTCATTTGCATATTTTATCCTTGAAATATGGGGAAAAAAACATATAATTTTAACTACCCAGTAGTTTATTTATTATTTATCAATTATTAAGTGGGGTTATTTCATGATTATGGTCACATTACATTCATTATCCCCTCATATATCATCGTAAATACTCATTTGCATATTTTATCCTCGAAATATGGAAAAAACATATATATAATTTTAACTACCTAGTGGTTTATTTATTAGTTATCAATTATTAAGTGGGTTTATTTTATGATTATGGTCACATTACATTCATTATCCCCTTGTATACCATCTTAAACATTCATTTGCATATTTTATCCTCGAAATATGGAAAAAACAACATATAATTTTAATTACCTAGTGGTTTATTTATTATTTATCAATTATTAAGTGGGTTTATTTCATGATTATGGTCACATTACATTCATTATCCCCTCATATACCATCTTAAATACTTATTTGCATATTTTATCCTCGAAACATGGACAAAAAAACATATAATATGACTTACTAATGAGATATTATCAAAAGAGATGGATTTCTACATAAAATACATATATGTATTTGTAGTTTTTTAGGAGGATTATGTCAACTACCTCTTGTTATTAAATTATTTAATCTTAACTACCTAGTGAGTTTATTTATTATTTATTAACTATTAAGTGGATTTATTTCATGATTATGGCCACATTACATTCATTATCCTATTTATTATTCCCTTATATACCACATAAAATACCCCTTTGCATATTTTGTTCTCAAAATATCGAAAAAAATCATATAATACAACCTATTAAACAATAGCATTCATCTATATTCTTACCCAAATGTGAACATAAAATTTAATCCATCTTACCCAAATATAAACATTGTAACATTTCCTTCTCAATCTTGATTTTTTGTTAATGAAATAGGATAAATATTAACCATATCTAACTAACAAATAACAAATATATTACCATGAAAAACCAACACATATCACCATGACTCCTCATAAATATATCATTAAATCACATTTAATTTTTTTTTTTTTATTATTAAATACAATTTTAAAATTTTAAAGGAATAGTTGACCAGAAAAATTTACCCACGAAAATGTTCACCCACACAATGTATCAGGATTTTCTAATTAATATAAAACACACTTATTTAAAAGGAAGTTATATGTTTAGTTAAAATAAATTATTATTTTTTTTAATAATTTTTATTTAAAAATAATTAAAAAATTTATTTTTTTAACTTTTTATTATACAACAAATTATATTATCTTAATAAACAAGACAAATATTGAAAATAAAGTTATAATGTATTATTAAATTTTCTTTTCATAATATCTATTTTATATTTATAACATATTTTTACAATTTCAAAAATAACTATAAAAATATTTTTTTAAATCTTTATTATATAACAAATTAAATTATTTTAATATAAAATATAAATAAAATTAAAATCTTTATTATATAAAAAATTCAATTATTTTAATAAACAACATAAAAATTGAAAATAAACAATTCAAAGTTATAATTTATATAACCATTAAATTTTATTCTTGTAATATCTATTTTAATTATTTTAATAAACAATATAAAAATTGAAAATAAACAATTCATTTTATTATTGTAATATCTATTTTAATTATTTTAATAAACAATATAAAAATTGAAAATAAGCAATTCATTTTTAAAGTTATAATTTATAAAACCATTAAATTTTATTTTTGTAATATCTATTTTATAGATAATATTTATAGTATATTTTAACAATTTCAAATATATGTAATTTTATTTTTTTTAATGTTTTTAGATTTAGAATTTTTTTGTTTTTATTAAAATTTGGTTAAATAATTTTTTGTGTTAAAATTACAATTTTGGATTTAATAAAATTGATATCTTTATATAAAAATGAATTGAATGCACCTTACTACCTTATTACAATTAGATTGTGTAATGTTAACTTCTAATATGGTGATTCCATTAATCTAAATGATGTTTATTCAAGACCAATATAAACATTTGAAAAAAAGTCATTTCTATATCTCCTATGAAATTATTATACAAGGTAAACTAAGTTGTCAATCATTGAATCCGATTAATATACTTATTTAAATTAATGATTGTGAAAGTATAGTCCATATAAGGTGTTGCAGAGGATTAGAAGTATCGCTTACAAATTGGTGTTGTCTTCATCTTCACATGTACATCGAGTGTTCCTTGTTTCTTGCTTAAAGAAGGTAACCGGTGACAAGACCACAATTCAAACTATTTTACGAAAAATTAATAAAGAAGTGAAACTCATACTACAACGAGAAACAATCCTTGAAACAAGGATTAAGTAGCTATGAAATTGAGCAAATATTGAGTACCTCATCAATGGAAGAACCTACGAGTGGAAGAGGCGACATGGGAAGATGAGTTATTCATGCAAAAACACTTGTAATTAGTCAAGTGTTTAAGACAACACTAGTTTGAAGACAAGGGGCATGTTAAGCCATATACAAAGCCCCGTGTAAAGCCTTAAATAGTGAATTATATTTCTATTGATATATTAATGTTGTTGGCTAGACCTGTTTATTGTAATTATATCATGTGTCTCCTATATATATACTAATGTGACCTAGTTTTATAATCATCTCATCTCATTCTTGCACATTTGTTCTATTGTAGAAGGAGGTTTTCCCCTCGAAGAGGTTTATATTTAATTATTTTATATATTTCTCAAGGTGAGAATCTTCTTCTCTTTATATTTTTAGGCTATTTTGGTATTTGTTTCCTAATGTCAACCAAATTGAATATCGGATTAATTTTTGGAACTTGTCACCAAATTCTCCACTCCAATCCATGGCAACGATGAATGCCTCATACCTTTCGATGTCCTAATTTGAATCATCAAGGAGTTATGATAGCTTGTCAAATTGCTAAGACTATGTGTGTCATGTTGTTCTTGACAATACCTTGCTTATAGTTCATGACTGAAATCATGATAGTTTAGGAACATGGGAATTTGAACCTATGTGGCATGGACCTAGCATGTTGTGCCATGTTGTCGATAAGGACGCATGAGTTCATAGATTATGAAGGGAATTATTTTCCTAAACCTCGCAATGGGCTCTACCTAAAAATGTATTATGTGTAAGCCATCAGGTGTATAGTACTTTGTACCTTATTGCATTTTACATTGCGTTTTCAAATTTTTGTATTAAAAATCACAAGTTTCTATTGAAGGTTTATATTGAATTTATTAACTTCTAGGATAATGTTGTTGATAATGCTTATAAGACTTGGGAGAAATTTTATTTAGCACTTTCTATCTGGTGGTCATCACTAAATTTGAGGTATGTGTTCTTAACTAGCATATAGAAATAATTGTTTTCCTTCATTCTGATCTTGCATTATTAATCATTAGTTTTTCAACATTATTCCTTATGTTTGACCCAGCCATGTTGTGACATTATTCTATATTTATATTTCACATCATAACTTGTGCAATAATGCCTTCCCTTCATGGGCTCCCTAGTTAGCATTCTCTTTTACATTTGGCACCCATGCTATGATTTAATATAGGCTTAGTGATCTATATTTTATGAGAAAAATGAAATGAATACATATTATTAAAAGATGATTAACACAAAATAACAAAGATATAGTAAAACAAATTTTCTATTCAATGAGGAAATAAGATGGAACTATAAAATGCAGCTGAAAACAAGCTTGCTAGAATGGTGGTGACTTATCTCTGAGAAGAGATGTGAAGGTTGCGCTCATGCGTAAGAAGATGATTACAATGAGGCTCTGAAGGAATTTTTACAATAAAAAGGAATGTAAAAAATCCTAGACATCCAAAAACCTAACCCTAGCAGATGAACCGCCAAAAGTCATGTGGGCCTCATTTAGGTAAGTTAGTACATCAACTTCCTAGGGTCGTAAATTTTGCATACGATTTCCTTTTTAAGCGCACGATAGCCCGTTGGAAAGTTCTATTTGAGGACTACACATTTTTTTGCACTCTAAAAAAGGGAATATTTGACTATGGAGAGCCCTAAAAACATTGTTTAGGGCCTCAAAATGGCCCCGCAAGTTAGGGACCTGAAAACTAGGAAAACAAAACTCCCAAACTCGAAAAATTTTGAAATGAACCAGTTGGAATAGGTGTGAGGAAAACGACATCCATTTGGATCAATATTCCCTCCTTAGGAATAAATGGCCTCAATTGCGTTGATTTCCCCCATCAATTGATGAAATTTCTGTTGAATTTGGCCCCGGGTGAGAAACTTGCCTTGGTGTAGGAGTTTCCCTACTTTGACAACTCAATAAAATTGAATCCTTTGATGTCGGGTGTCGTTGATTTGTGTTTCAAAAATATGATCATTGGATGAATGTTGCATGCAGTCAAGGTTGAGCTTTGTTGGTGTCAACTACTCTGCTATCTCTGAGGTGTCCAATAATGGTGGGAAATATGGTTGAAGGAGAGCCACGTTGAAGACTGGGTGCAGGCCAAGGAAAGGGGGAATGTTGAGCACAAAAACATTGTCACCCACACCCTTGGTGATGGTGTAAGGCCCATATCAGAGTAGGTGAATATTTTGATCGGGCCGTGTAAGGCATTATTTCTACAAGTTCAACCAAAATTTGTAAGCCACCTGAAACTTATGTGGAACCTAGTGTTGATCATGGTGTTTATTGTACCTGGCATTATACTTCTGTAAAATATCCTAAACCTATTGAAGGATGTGCTAGATCCGCTCAATGAACCGGGTGGCTTTGTCAGCTTCTGGTGGAGTAGGGGATGAGTCGAACGAGGTGTTTTGTAGGGGTAATGCAACATCTATGGGGCCCAATGGCTAGAATCCCAATCCCACCTAAAAGGGGTTGTGGTCAGTTGATCTATGCAGGGCTTATTTGTAGCTATGTTGGACATAGGGAAGACTCTCATCCCATGTGCAGGGGTTCTTGTAATTGTACATGCGCATGATATGTATGATCATCCAATTGACAACTTCAGTTTGGACATCTGTATGGGAATGGATGGTAGTGGAGTTGGTGAGCTTGTTATCCAACAGTGACTAGAGGCTCGACCATAATGTGCTGAGGAACCAACTATCCTGATCTAAGACAATGGTTTGTGGAATCCTGAAGTGTACCAAGACATGTTCAAAGAAGAGATTGGTAGTGGCCTCTATGTTGATGTTTTTCTTCCAGGCGGTCATAATCGCCATCTTGGAAAATCGATCAACAACCATAAAAACATAGTCATTGCCCCTCTTGGTTGATGGGAGGGTTAGCATGTAGTCCATTGAGTTGGTTTCCTGTGGCTTTTCAGGAGTAGGAAGAAGGGGAATACATGCCTTGTTTCTTAGTGGTCAGTTTGGCAATAGCATAGGAGATGTAGGACATGATATACTTGCCGAAATCCTATCGAAGTTTAAGTGAGTAGAAATGTTTCTGCAACACTGCCACTATCTTTTCAATGCCAAATTGTCCTGCCACCCGACTGTAGTGAGATTCCCAAATCATCTTCGCGTGATTGCTTCATGGAATGCATATATGGCCCAGACGACACAACAACCCATCATAGTGATGGAAATTAGAAACCACTAAGTTTGCTCCCAACATTTGGTAGGTGGTGGAGAAGCCAGGGTCTGTCTCATAGAGGTGGCACCATCCAGAGGTCTCATGGCCGCAAGAGTCTAGAACCATGGTGAGTGTCATGACTAGAGGTCGGCTGAGGTAATCAACAACTCAATTGGTGCTTCATATTTTATACTTGATGCTGAGGTGGAACGGTTGTAAGTATGTGGACCACTTTTGATGGCAGTCATTCTACAATTTTCCTTCGGTTTGCATTAGCTGTAGTGACTTGTGATCAATGTGGATGACTGTATCCTTCCCCATAATGTAATGTCTCCATTGGAAACACGCTTGCACAATGGAGTACATTTCTTTGTCATAAGTAGCGTACTTACGAACAAAATTTGATAGTGTCTCACTATGATATTCCACGGGGTGGCTATGTTGAGTTAGAACGATGCCCACAACATAGTCTGAAGCATATGTCTCTATCTCAAAGGGATGATGTAGGTATGGTAATGAAAGTACTGGGGATGAGAACAAACGTTTCTTCATGTCATCGAAGTATTTTTTTTGGGACATGACCCACACAAATGTTTCCTTACCACCACCCCTGGTTACTTGGTTGAGGACCCATGCGATATCAAAGAATCCCAACATGAACCTGCAATAGAAATTGGTGATGCCCAAGAAGCTCTAAATGTCAATGAGTGTTGTTGGGGATAGCTAGTCATGGATGACCTGGATCTTGGCTAGATCCACATGCACACCATGTCGATCGATGGTGTATCCTAAGTACTAGACCATGTCCATGTTGAATGAGCATTTTTCCATGTTTGCATACAGTTTGTGTTGTTGCAAGGTGTGCAGAACCTGTTGAATATGCTATAAGTGTTTTGCCCAAGTCTTGTTGTAAATTAGGATGCCATCCAGATACACCACTACAAAAGTTCTAGTGAAAGGTCGCAGGATATTTTCCATCATCCTCATAAAAGTTGTTGGAGAATTTTTCAAACCAAAGGGCATGACCTACCATTCAAAAATACCTTCTTTTGACTTGAAGGCAGTATTTCACACATCTGTATGTTCTATTGGGACCGGGTGCTAGATAGATATAAAATCAATATTACTGAAGTATTTGGCCCTTGTGAGTTAAATAAGGAGGTCATCAATTCGGGGAATCAGGTACTGGTTTCAGACTGTGATTTTATTCAGGGCCTGGTAATCAATGTAGAGTCACCAGGTCTTGTCTTTCTTCTGCACTAGTATGATTGGACTCCCACAAGGTGATGAGATGGTACAGATGTGCCCCTTGTGGAGCATTTCTTGGATATTCCTCTTGACATTATCATTTTCTAATAGAGAGCGACGATAAACCGACCCATTGGGTAGCGGTGGGTCTGGGGTCAGATCAATGGGATGCTTGACATGGAAGTGTAGAAGTACCCCAATAGGATAGGAGAAGATATATGATTATTCTTCCATGACCTTATCCACTTTCTTTTGTTTGGTGGAAAGATTAGTTTCCCTGGATGTGGCTATGATCTTTCTCTTACTCTGAGAGCGAATCACGAAGAAGAAAAATTTCCCGATCTGAGAGATGAGCTTCCTACATTGCTTGGCAGAGATCAAGGAAAAAAAACTAGGAGGGACTACCTTGGGTATCCTATACAATTTCCTGTTCAAAGTGATAATAACACTATGAGGCCTAGACTCGTATACAACATGACGTTTCCATAAATAAGGTTGGCCCAAAAGAAAATTACAAACTTCAAGAGGAGAAACATCACAAAATACCTCGTCTTTGAAGGGATTGATATTGTACGATAGTAGACACTGTTGGATGATGCAGATATTGCTTCCTTGGTGGAGCCATCCAATCGTGTAGGGTTGTAAGTATGGCATTGTCGACAGGGCCAACCATTTGACAACCTCTGTTGAGATGAGATTCTTCTAGATACAACTATCAATGATGAAGTGAAACAAGGTTCCTTTTACCCACATATGCGAATGGAAAATCCCCTCACCTTCTTCTATCTCATCTGGTTCACCAAGATGGAGCTTGGTGGTAGCAATGATGGAACTAGGTTCTGCGTCAATGATCCATCTTCCCCTTTCTAGTTCTGACTCAGAGTCAGAACCTGCATCTGATTCAGAGGATTTCACTTCAGTCAGCAGCTACTGCTTTGATCGGAAATCAACAGTGTTATGCCAAGGGATCTCAGGGAAGTCGTACCACTTCCTAGTATCCTTCTTTGTACTTTCGGTGTCCTTCTTTGCTTGCAGCTTGTAATGGTTTTCTTGATATTGTCCATATTTTCTCTGTCCTTTGTTCTATAGGTTGGGGACGCTCTTTTTTGGTTTTTTTTGTGAGGGGTTCCCAGGCCCAAATTTTCTCATCTTTTATTTGAGCTTTTGCTCGATTTGGATGACATATTGATAGGTCACACCGAAGGACTAGATGTCCATAAATTCCATTTTAGTCTGGATGTATCTATGAAAAGCACCGCGATACTTGAGCACCATATGTTTCTCTGAATCATTGATACTCAGCTTGGTGCGTAGAGTATAGAAGATATTTGTGAAATCTGGCATTGCTTGGTCTCTCTCTTGTCACAGTGTGGTCCATTTGGTATACAAGTCATCATAACTTCCGATAGGGTAGTATTGTTTCTTAATAGAATCCCTGAAGGATTCTAAGTGGATGCGACTGTAAATAATAAGGGTTCCTCTATTTCCCTTTTCTCACAGAAAGTTTCCCACCAATATTTGACATGGAGAACAACTTTGAGGAGTGAAAAAGTAATTTTTTCTCTATTTGAAAAGTTATGGATAGGAAAATACCCTTCTAGTAAATTAAACCACTTGTCTACAGCATCTGCGTCTATCTATCCTTCAAATATAGTGATATTGAAGTTGATTTGTACCTTGAAGGGGGCGACACCTCCTCTCAAGGAATATGTGTCGCTTGTTGGTAGTTGTCGAAGGACTTGCGCAAAACTATCCATCATCTCATTCCTTTGTTGCATGAGGGATTCCTCAAGATTTTTTTTGAAAGGATCTCATGTCCCATCATATTTATTTTCTCCTACTATGAGAGGTCATTTGGGCATGCAAGAGATTTTGTCCTCAAGAGAAACAAGCTCGAGACCCAATTCTTTGTATCCTGACCTTGTTGGGGACATGAATTAAGATGAAAAGGATAAGACCGCTCTGATACCACTGATCTGGATTTTATGAGAAGAACAAAATGAATAAAGATTATTGAAAGATACTTAGCACATAATAACATAGATACAGTAAAAATGGTTTTTTATTCAATAAGGAAATAAGATGAAACTATAAAATGTAGCGAAAAACAAGCTTGTTGGAATGGTGGCGTTTTATCTTTGAGAAGAGATGTGACGGCTCCACTCATTCGAAAGAAGATGACAACAATGACACTTTGAAGGCATTTTTACAATAAACAGGAATGTCAAAAACCATAGACATCAAAAAATGTAACCCTAGGAGATGAAGTGCCAAAAGTTATGTGGGCCCCAGTTGGGTAAGTTAGTACATCAACTTCTCGGGGTCATAACTTGTTCATACGATCTTCGTTTTAGGTGCACAACAGCCTGTTGGAAAGGTCCATCCAAGGACTAAACAGATTGCTGCAATCTATTAAAGGGAATTCTCGACTTGATCAACATGTCCTCTTGGCATCTCTACATGTTCTGCACATGAAATGCTCTAGTGTGTATTCCTAAGTGGTAATCCACTTGGTGTTTTGCATGCATCTCAATTTGAGTGTATATGAGGAATTTATAATTAAGTTAATAAAATAAAAGTCTCTCGATATTTTTGGCCCAAAATGATATAGTTAGTTTATTTTTATATTGTATGATTGTATATTTATTCATAATTGTATCGAACCCCCTGAATATTGTCTCATACATTTTCTATTCAATATGATGGTGCTCGCAGACTTATCTCTGAAACATCAAATGTCACATGTATGTATCTGATTATGATCTTGTGAATAAATAATTTTCCTCATCGATTAATCTCATAGAGTTCGATGGTTGTAACTTCGGACTCAACCTTCCTATTAGAAGCAACGATCTAGCCCTTCATTTCTAAAATTTTCCATTTCAAATGAACAAATTACTATTTTTGAAAAAAACAACTACATATTCATTAACGTTGACATTGATAATAGTGGCATACTCAGCCAATGTTATTCTGAACAAGAAATATTCACTTAACATGGAAATATTTATTAATGTATATAATTATTTATAAAAGACTATATATATATTGCAATGTTGGATTGAGATATTACTTCATTTTCACAATAATTCGTAATTTTCATGAGACTAAATTACCATAACTACCACATACTTTATGACAAGGCACATTAGACTATGGACTTTCATCCAAACATATTTCCAAATGTTTCATTGAACTAGGAAAAGTTTCAAATATGATGGAACTACATGCAAATAGAGTTCCAAATGTTTCATTAATTAGGCAGAGTTCCAAATGTTATATTGAACTACGTAGGAACTAGTTGCTTTTCAACTATTTCCTTTGTTTTATATCTTTTCAAAAATGAAGAATATTTGGAATAAATTTATTTTGTGTTTATACATATAAACCCTTCACATGTTTTCAATTTTGGCTATATCTTGGTTATATGAAATAATCCATATTTTGTCACTTCTCATCATCAGTAGAAAAACAACCAAGTTGACAACAGCTCTTAGATTATTTCCATACATAGTTACAAATGATGTTTTCCTATCAAGTTATTCACAAAACTATTTTATACTAATTCATCATGTGCCAAAACTAAATCCCGCTTTTTGGTTTAACTCTTTACAAATAAATTAAATCCCACTATTTTGGATTAACTCTTTACAAATAAATTAAATTAAAGTTTGATCCTTTGTATATGCTTTTTTTGTGGATCAAATTTATCCCCTTAGCTAATAATTATAGATCTTAACCTTGTACAATATTTTACTGCAAACAATCCAGCCCCTCAACCCAGTTCCCACCAATGACCCTCGTAGTAGCCCTTTCATCGAAGAAGTTTCTCATCCTGAGAATTATTCCCCTCCACCCAGACGTAGCCTTGAAATTTACCCTCCAAGAGCCTACTCTCCATACCATTTCTTTGGCACTGATTCCTACGCGGTGGAGGAAGATATTCCCCAAAACCCAACGCAGGGGGGCTCTACCCCCTTGCAACCCCTCTGCGCACCTGGCACAAAGTAGACACTATATCTAGTCATGCAAAGAATATAACACATATCCAACAATAACTAATAGGTTTTCAAAAAATTGTTCTTGATTTTTATGGGAAACGTTTTTGTAGATCAATTGCTATAATTTGTCTACCAATTCCCACACCTTGGGGTTACCTAAATCTTCATTATGTTGTCTTTTACTGGTATAGTCTATTTCAATTAATTTCCTTTCCTTTTCTCTCTTTGTTCATAATAATCAAGATTATATCCTCGTAATCCATTTTTGGATTTTACAATCCACTTGGTTTACCCTTTCTTCTTCATCGAATTGATTCCTAGTATATCACTCACGATGAGTCCTAGTCACTATCAACAATTCTTTTGGATGGGTTATTCTTGAGACTTCAAATGATTTTTAATTATTTCTCTAAATTCCTTGAGAGTTATTTCATAGTGACTACTATCATGGCCACCTAGGCCACACTTTGAACAAATAATAAGTCTTGATATGACATAGATGCACATGTGCAATGCTGGCCATATGTGTTAATGCCGAGGATAACTCCTTCAAACCAACCACATTGGAAGCCTTCCTCCCTTGTGCGCACCTCAACTTTCATATTCTCAGGAAGCTCCATATTTCTAACTTTTACTACGGTGTCAAATTATTAATGAAAAATTATCAAAACACATGGATTTCTATATAAAATGCATATGTATTTATAGTTTCTTACGAGGATTATGTCAAATACCTCTTATTATTATATTATTTAATCTTAACTACTTAGTGAGTTTATTTATTATTTACCAACTACTAAGTGGATCTATTTCATGATTATGACCACATTACATTCATTATCTCCTTGTATACCACCTTAAATACCCTTTTACATATTTTGTCCTCGAAATATGGGAAAAAGCCATATAATATAACCTATTAAACAATATAATCAAGTGATATCATTCATTAGCATCCATTCATCTTCTTACCCAAATGTGAACATAAAATCTAATTGCAACATTTCCTCAATATTGATTTCTTTTAATGAAATGAGATAAGTATTAACCATATCTAACTAACAAAGAACAAATATATTACCATTAAATCTCATTAAATCTCTTTTAAAAAATCTTATTTTTTTATTATTATTAAATACAATTTTAAAATTTTAAAGCAATAATTGTTCCAAAAAGTTTGATGACCAAAAATGGTCACCCACATAATAACTCCCTCAAACCTTGGAAGCCTTCCCAACTAGTGCACACCTCAACTTTCATTCGCTGAGGAAGCTCCATATTTCTAACTTTTACTACGGTGTCAAGTTGTAAATGAAAAATTATCAAAACACATGGATTTCTATATAAAATACATAGTGTATTTATAGTTTCTTACTAGGATTATGCCAACTACCTCTTATTATTATATTATTTAGTCTTAACTACCTAGTGGGAATATTTATTCTTTGTTAATTACTAAGTATATCTATTTCATGATTATGACCACATTACATTCACTATCCTCTTTATACTACCTTAAATACCCCTTTACATATTTTATCTTCGAAATATGAAAAAAAAAACCATAAAATATGACTTATTAAACAATATAATCAAGTAATATCATGCATTAGCATCCATCCATCTTCTTACCTAAATGTAAAAATAAAATCTAATCCATCTTATCCAAATGTAAACATGAAATCTAATTATAACATTTCCTCCTCTATCTTGATCTTTTTTTAGTGAAATGAGATAAATATTAACCATATCTAACAAATATATTATCATGAAGAATCAACACATATCACTCATGACTCCTCACAAGTATGTCATTAAATCTCTTCTTAGAAATCCTTTTTATTATTATTATTATTTACAATTTTAAAACAATATTGACCCAAAGAGTTTGCCAACCAAAAATGTTCACGCACATAATGTCTGAAATTTTATTGCTATATGGGTTTTTCTAAAAAAATTTATAAGACACACTTATGGGAAAAGAAGTTTTAAATTTAGTTAAAATAAATAAAAAAAATATTTTTTAATAACTTTCATTTAAATTTAGTTAAAATAAATTAAAAAAATAGTTTTTAATAACTTTCATTTAAATTTAGTTAAAATAAATTAAAAAAAATATTTTAATTAAATTGTTTTAATAAACAATATATATATTGAAAATAAAGTTATAAAATATATAATTATTAAATTTTAATTTCATAATATCTATTTTATAGATAATATTTATAATATATTTTTACAATTTAAAAAATAACTATAAAATCTATTTTCTTAAATCTTTATTATATAACAAATTTAATTATTTTAATAGACAATATAAAAATTGAAAATAAACCATTCATTTATTTTTTAATTTTTTAAGTTATAATTTATAGAACGATTAAAATTTATTCTCGCAATATCTATTTTATACTTAATATTTATAATATATTTTAAGAATTTCAAATATATGTAATTAATTTTTTCTCAATGTTTTTAGATTTAGATTTTTTTTTTTTCATCAAAATTTGGTTAAGTATTTTTTTTTTTAAATTACAATTTTGGATTTAATAAAATTTTTATTTTTATATAAAAATGAATTGAATGCACCTTACTACCTTATTACAATTAAATTGTGCAATGTTAGATTCTAATATGGCGATTTCATCAATGTAAATGATTTTATTCAAGGTCAATATAAACATTCGAAAAAAGGTCATTTCTACATCTCCTATGAGATTATTATACAAGATAAACTAAGTTAATAATCATTCAATCCGATTAATATAATTATTTAAATTAATTATTATGAAAGTATAGTCCATATAAGGGGTTGCAGAGGATTGGAAGTATCGCTTACAAATTGGAGTTGTCTCAATCTTCACATGTACATCGAGCGTTCCATGTTTCTTTCTTAAAGAAGGTAACTAGTGACAAGATCACAATTCAAACTATTTTACAGGAAATTAATAAAGAAGAGAAAGCCATACTAGAATGATAAACAATCATTGAGACAAGGATTAAGTAGCTACGAAATTGAGCAATTAATTAGTACCTCATCAAGTGGAAGAACCTACTAGTGGAAGAGGCGACATGAGAAGATGAGTTATTCATGTAGAAACACTTGTAGTTAGTCAAGTGTTGAGGACAACACTAGTTTCAAGACAAGGGGCATGTTAAGCCATATACAAAGCCTCGTGTAAAGACCTAAATATTGAATTATATTTCTATTGATATATTAATGTTGTTGGCTAGACCTTTTTATTGTAATTTTATCATTTGTCTCCTATATATATATACTAAAGTGACCTAGTTTTATAATCACCTCATCTCATTCTTGCACATTTGTTCTATTGTAAAAGGAGGTTTTCCCCTGGAAGAGGTTTATATTTAATCCTTTTCTATATTTCTCAAGGTGAGAAGCTTCTTTTGTTTATATTTTTAGGCTATTTTGGTATTTCTTTCCTAACATAAACCAAATTGAATCTTGGATTCATTTTTGGAACTTGCCACCAAATTCTCCACTCCAATAAATCCCATCGATGAATGCCTCATACCTTTCGATGTCTTGATGGGAATCATCAAGGAGCTACGATATCTTGTGAGATTTCTAAGACTATTTTTCCTCATGTTGTTCCTGATAATAACTTTTTTCTAGTTAATGACTAAATTCATGATAGTTTAGGAACATGGAAATTTGAACCTATGTGGCATGGACCTAGCATGATGTGCCATGTTGTCGATAAGGACCCATGAGTTCAAGGATTACAAATGGAATTATTTTCCTGAACCTCACAATGGGATCTACCTAAAAAAGAATTGTGTATGCTATCAGGTGTATAATACTTTGTACCTTATTGTATTTTACATTGTGTTTTCAAATTTTTGTATTACAAAGCACAAGTTGCTAGAAAACTGTTTTGAGTGAGTTGGAAAAGGTCTCATCCTTGGCAAAGCCACTAATTGTTGTATGGATTCAAGTGTGGTGTTGTTGAAAATCCCAACTATTTGATGACCTCTACTGAGACGAGATTCTTCTGGCTTCCACTATCAACAATAAAATGCAGTGGGGTCCCCTTCACCCACATATGTGAATGAAAAAGGCCATCCCCCTCTTCAGGATCTATTGGTTCTACTAGTTGAATTGTTATGGTCGCAACAATAACAATGGGGTCTATGTCGATGATATGTCTTTTATTGGTATTTTCAAAATCAAATTCTGAATTAGGGTTCGGCTTCTTGTCTTTGATCTCGGCCACAAATGACTGTTTTGAGCAAAATTCATCGATGTTCTATTAGGGGATTTTGTGGAAATCACACTATTTTTTGGTGTCCTTCTTCGTATTCCCGTGACCCTTCTTTTCCTATGGCTTAGATTGGTTTTCTGGAAGCTGTTTCTCAAGGTCGTCTTTCTCATACTTTGGTTTTTGTGGATTTGGAGATACGAACACCCGTTTGTTTTGTTGCCTAAACTTATGATCGATTGTAACAATAGATCGATATGCAACACCGAGTGATGATATATATAGAAAATCCATTTCATTTTGGATGTACCTGTGTAGAGCACTGCAGTATTTCAGAACCAAATGTCGCTCGGAGTCTTTGATACCCAGCTTGGTGTGCAAGGTATGGAAGGTATTGGTGAACTCCAGAACTTCTTGGCCCCTCTCTTTCTATAGTGTGTTCCATCTCATGTATTGGTCCTCATAGTTGCTAACAGGGTAATATTGTTCCTTTACCATATCCACAAAAAATCCCAATTGGGCTTGGCCCCATATATTCCAAACCCCTTTGTGGAAGCTTGCTCCTAGTAAGTTTCCCATCAATGTTTGACATGGCAGAGATATTTAAGGAGTGTGAAGGTGATCTTTTCCCCGTTGAAAAAATTATGAACAGAGAAATAACCTTCTACCGGATTTAACCATTTGTCTAGGGCATTCGCATCTATCTAACCTTCAAATACAGGAATATCAAAATTAACTTGTACCTTGAAAGGAGAGGTGCTTCCAAAGTAGTTTTTTGATGAATATGCGCATGTTTCTATCGGTAGGCGTTGAAGGATGTGGGAAAAATTCTCCATCATTTTGTCTATCTGTCGCGTGACAACTTTCTCAAGCAACAGATTGATAGAATCATCTGCTCCACCGGTTTTTTTTCTTCTTCCATGGAGGGTTTCTTGGGCATGTGAGAGAGATTGTAATCAAGAGAGAAAAGATCAAGATCCAACTTGCTATACTCTAACCTTGATGGGGACATGCACTGAAAAACGATCAAGAGCAGTCTTCTCTGATACCACTAATCTGGATTATTTTCAGCACGAAATGAGAGCGAAGATATAATAAAGAAATGCACAAGGATGTCGTGGATATCCAATAACATAACAGAAATGTATCAGATATGAAACCATAAACATGGAGATACAGTAATACATGATTTCTATTAATGAAAGAAATGTACAGAGACTGTAAAAATACAGAGTGAAAGACTTGTTAGAATGGTGGTAGATTATCTCTCAGAAGAGATATGACAACTACTTGCATTCACAAGAAGATGGTTACAATGAGGCTCTAAAGGCCTTTTTACAATAAACAGAAATTTCAAAAACCCTAAACATCCAAAAACCTAACCCTAAGAGATGAAGCGCCAAAAGTCATGTGGGCCCCGTTTGGGTAAGTTAGTACATCAACTTCCAAGGGTCATAACTTTTGCATACGATCTTCATTTTATGCACACGATAGCCCATTGGAAAGGTATCGTGAAGGAGATTCATTTATTGGTATGAGTCAAATCCTTTGGATATTATTGAGAATATTGATCTCGAAAAAACTTCATTTAGGCCCTCAAAATGGCCCTCGAAGTTAAAAACTGCTAAAAATAGTAAATTGCCAAAATTGCTAGAAAAATGTTTTGAGTGAGTTGGAAAAGGTGGGCGGCCACCGATATCCACTTGTATCAATCCTCCCTCCTTAGGAAGAAATGGTATCAATTGTGTTCAGTTCTTGAGGGAGAGAGGGAAGTGTTTGTTGAATCTGAATCTTTGTGAAGTACTTACCTTGCTGGAGACGTCACGTTGCTCAGTTTGTGGAAGGTTTTCACAACCTTCTTGCTAGATGGGATGAGTTTTTTCAACAAGTTGAGCTATATGAGAGGACCGTGTACAGAAGGAATCATTGTGATTTGCTGCAACCTTGTCGACCTATTTTTGTTGGATAAAAGGTTCTTGGGGCGAGGCTGTAGTGGTTGCAATGTTATTTTTTTCACCTTTTGAACATATTGTTAAGAAGTTGAATTTTGTAGTATGAGATACTACCTTGCAACACTGTTTAGGTGGAACAATATATGGAACTACCTCTGGTATTTTGTAGAGATGACCGCCTAGAGAAACAATGACATTGTGGGGTTGAGACTCATAAATAGCATGGCGTTTCCACATATATGGATTTCCAAGAGAACATCACAGACATCCAGTGGAGAAACATCACATAATACCTCATCCTTGAAGGGTTGGATGCCATATGACAATCGACACTGCTAGCTGACACGGATATCTCATCCTTGGAGAAGCCACCCAATGTTGTATGGTTGTGGGTGTGGTGTTGTTGACAATCCCAACTATTTGACGACCTCTGCTGAGATGAGGTTCTTCTGGCATCCTCTATCAACAATACAATGTAGTGGGATCCCCTTCATCCACATTTGTGAAAGAGAAAGGTGCTCTCTCTCTTCAGGATCTGTTGGTTCTTCTGGTTGAATTGTTGTGGACGTGATAATAGCAGTGTTGTCTGTGTCGATGATCTGTCTTTTACAAGTATTTTCAGAATCAGATTATGAATAAGGGTTTCACTCCTTGTCTTTCATCTCGGCCACCAATGGATGTTTTGAGAGACATTCATCGGTGTTGTGCTAGGGTCTTTTGTGGAAATCAAACCATTTTTCTGGTGTCCTTCGTCTTCCTGTGACCCTTCTTTTCTTGTGGCTTAGACTGGTTGTTTGGAAGCTGTTTGTCAGGGTTGTCTTTCTCATACTTTGGCTTTTTTGGATTTGGAGATCCAAACTCCTGTTCTTTTTGGTGCCTAAATTTCTTCTTGATTTTAACAACATATCGATATGCAACACCAAGTGATGAGATATCTAGAAAATCCATTTTAGTTTAGATGTATCTGTGTAGAGCCCCACAGTATTTCAGAACCAAATGTTGCTTGGATTCTTTGATACCCAGCTTGGTGCGCAATGTATGGAAGGTATTAGTGAACTCCAGAATTGCTTGTTCCCTCTCTTTCTGTAGTGTGGTCCATCTCATGTACTCATCCTAATAGTTGCCAATAGGGTAATATTTTTCCTTTACCACAGCCACAAAAAAATCTCAATTGGGCTCAGCCCCATATATTTCAAACTTCTTTGTGTAAGCTTGCTCCCAATAAGTTTCACACCAATGTTTGACATAGTGGAGAGATTTAAGGAGAGTGAAGGTGATATTTTGCCTATCAGAAAAATTATGAACAAGGAAATAACCTTCTAGCATATTTAACCATTTGTCTAGGGAATCTGCATCTATGTGACCTTCAAATACAAGAATATCAAAATTAACCTGTACCTTCAAAGGAGAGGTGCTTCCAAAGTGGTTGTTTGATGAATATATGTCTATTCCTATTGACAGGCATTGAAGGATATGGGAAAAATTCTCCATCATTTTGTCCCTCTGTTGCGTGAGATCTTGCTCAAGCAACAGATTGACAGAATTGTCCACTCTGCCATTTTTATTTTCTTTTTCCATGGAGGGTTTCTTTGGCGTGCGAGAGCGATTGTCTTCAAGAGAGACAAGCTTGAGACCCAAATTTCTATACTCGGACCTCGTCGGGGACATGCACTGAAAAATGATCAAGAGCAGTCTGCTCTGATACCACTGATCTGGATTATTTTCGGCACAAAATAAGAGTGGAGATATAATAAATAAACACACATAGATGTCGTGGATATCCAATAATATAACATAAAAGTATTAGAGATGCAACCATAAACACAAATATATAGTAATACATGATTTCTATTAATGAAAGAAATGTATAGAGACTATAAAAATACAGAGTGAAAGACTCGCTAGAATGGTGGCACCTTATCTCTGAGAAGAGATGTGATGGCTACTTACATTCGCAAGAAGATGGTTACAATGAGGCTCTCAAGGCATGTTTACAATAAACAGGAACGTCAAAACCCCTAGACATCCAAAAACATAACCCTAGGAGATGAAGCGCCAAAAGTCATGTGGGCCCCGTTTGGGTAAGTTAGTACATCAACTTGCCGGGGTCGTAACTTTTTTATATGATCTTCTTTTTAGGTGCACAATAGCCCGTTGGAAAGGTATCGTCGAGGAGATTCATTTTGTGGGCTCAATTAGAGCCTTTGGCTATCATTGAGAATATTTATCGCGAAAAACCTTCATTTAGGCCCTCAAAATGGCTTCGGAAGTTAAAAACTAATAAGAATGGTAAATTGTCAAAATTGCCAGAAAAATGGTTTGAGCAAGTTGGAAAAGGTGCATGGCCACTGATATCCACCTAGATCACACTAATACTTGCGGAAAAATGTTTTTCAACAATCCTTCTTGCTTGATCAATGCTACAACCCTCGGTTATTCCAATCTTCAATTTTACAATGTATTGTCAAAAGGACTTAAGCCACCTTATTCCAAAGAGAGAATTCCTTCATGGATCTCCTCCTTTCGATCTTGTTCCTTTTGAATTGAGATTGGACCACCATGTCCTCTATTTACAACGACTCGATTTGGTCACAAATAAACTTAGGTTGACTCTCACCCACAATCGACTTCATTGAACCATTCAATTATTTACCTATATATGTGTAAAGAAAAGATAATTCACAATTGCACGCGTTTAATTTACAATCTTATTATTCATAGATTCACACACATGCATGACCAATGAACAAGAAAATCAAACTAGAAAAGACACACAGTGACGGGAGGCTTAACACAATAACTCCATTACCAATCTTTGTTACATAGCAATTCCACACTTCATCTCCCCATTCCTATTCACTGCTCCAACCTACTAACTCTTATATTATTCTAGCCTCGATTAGAAACTCAGACGGTGGTTATATGCACAATGAGGACGATTGATCTCGATCCACTAACTTTTAAGGATGGGGTCAAATTGTCTATTTTTAGCAAATATCAAATCCAAGTCTAAAAACCTTAACCTCAATATTGACTCTATCTTCAATGTAATCAATTCTGAGTCCTACATAATTGTGGGAAGTTACAAGAGTCCAACCTCTTTTAATTAAGGGAACCCACTCCCTTTAGTCAATTTCAAGACCTGTTAGAGGTCAATTTTCAATCTTTGGCCTATGATGGATGCTCCTGCATCAACATCTATGTGAATTGATGATTATTAGTAACATTCCATCATAAGGAAACAAATGTTTTGTCATTAAAAAAAAATGGCTTAGCTTTTACAAGTCTATTATCTTGAATAGCTCTCTTTTTATCTAGCAACTATAATTTTCTAAAAATGCAACACTCTTCAATTTGATACAAAATGCTTTAAAAAGAAATAAATCCCCTCCCACATTTCAAGTGTAGTTATGGATTTCTCAATTTCTACATTTCACATTCTTCCACTTTCCAACACAATTTTAAATTACAACATTTTCACCTCTTCCCCACATGATAAGGGCATCAACTAGAACTTCATCAAACATGTATCTCCACCAAATTCGTTGACGAAGAATATTGGCGTTGTATTAAGTTTTGTTGGATAGAAGATAGAGGGACGGCTTTAGTGTTGAGAAATATCAATTTGCCTTTGATTATTTAATATCGGCCGTGTTTAACTGTTCTAGGTTTTAATTTTTTTGGTTGTAATTCGGGGACATAAATCTCTATGAAACATGTATCCCCGAATTCGTTGACTAACCCCAAATTTATTGACTAAGAATATTGGCCTTGTATTAAGTTTTACTGGATAGAAGATAGAAGGATGGCTTTAGGGCAGAAATATCAATTTGTTTTTGATTGATTTAATATTGGTATTATTTAACTGTTATACGTTTTAATTTTCTTGGTCATAATTCAAGAACATAAATCTGTATGACATTATTATTTTATATTGTTAAAATTTATTTTTGAATGCAAAAATAAATTGGCATACTGAAAAATTATTGAAGTACTAGAATTATACAAAAATAATCACTAGAATACAGAATATATGAATTTAACAATTTCTCACCAGATTTCAAATAGAGCTAATAAAAAAAAAAAAACCAATATTGTTTTAATATCACTTTGGTAAGTGTGATGTTGTTTATTAATTATGATGCACTGTCGTGGATGTGGATTGCATAGAATTTGTGATTTTTCTCCAATCATAAACGACACTCCACGTTCTCGGGAAACGTAAGATAAGATGTTCACGAAACATTAGACGCCAACGAGCTCTTCTCCTATGGAAAACTTGGGATAAGATGTGTTGCTTGCATGCTCAGTTGGCTACCCCTGGGATGCGTGATGTGCAAAATAACGTTGTTCAGGCGACCGCTACTCAAAATTAAAATTGATATGATGCAATGATGCATCTCTATCTATCGATTTTATGGCTGAGAGGGCTATAGGTTATCCCAACATGTGCGGCGCCAGCTGCTATTGTTTGACTCCATTCCTTTTATTCCAAGTCTGCCTTGGCTCTCTCTTAATTGTCTTCGTAAATATTATATAATCAAGCAATATGTAGGCAGATTTTAACATATTTCTTCAGCCAAGGATTTGCTCTGCACTTGATACTAGCTGCTATTTTGTTTGTTATAAGATTTTGTTGTAATTTTTTCTAAACATGAGCAGGTGATTATGTCTACTCGTAGTTTCTGCATTTGCCTTAAGCGTTGTAATCTGCGACCTTCAAATGGTTGCAGACGCAGGTACAAGTGTTAATGAAACCAATCAAGGGTTTCTGGCTCCGCAGAACGAGGCAAGAAAACAAGTGGGAGTCCCTCCACTGAAGTGGGATGCGAAGCTTACAGCTTATGCGCTAACTTACGCATGAGAAAGAAGGGGCGACTGCCTCCTCCAGCACTTAGATGGCCCCTCCGGAGAAAACATATTCTGGGGGAGTGGCAGACGTTGGAACCCTACGCAGGCTGTTGGTGCATGGGTGGATGAAAAGAAGTGGTATAACTATGCAAATAATAGTTGCATCCCTGGGCAAGACTCCACCCACTACACTCAGATTGTTTGGAGAACAACAAGTAAGGTTGGATGCGCCATCATCAAATGTAACAGTGGTGACACCTTCATCACATGCAATTACTACCCACCTGGCAACTATGTTGGAGAGAGACCATACTGAAACTTGGTTGCCCAGCGTTCACAATTTAATCACAGGCTTGGCTTTCCAGCTTCCTCCTCCTTCTCCTCCTGCAGCTTCCAAATTATTAGTATAATTGCAGCAGTCGTGAATCTTCTTCTATACATATATTTTATACTTCTTCTTCTATACAGATATTTTATTCTTTCCATGTAAACGCACATAATCGTGTTCATTGATATCTTTGGATGTAATCTACAAGTTTAGACTGAAGTCTTCTTTCAGAAATAGATAAATGCAGGGCATAATTTTGCAGTGTTTAACAAATTTGGAGCAGAAAAAACTGATTATAAGTTGTAGATTCAGAGTAAACTGATCGAACCAGGTACTTCCATGATCATTATTATTTACTTTCATGGAATGCAGTACCAAGTTAATAATAAGCTGCAACCTTGAAAACAAAACATAGCTAAGGAAGGGTAAACTCCAATATGACGCAATGTGCTTTGAAATACCTGATTACGCAAAGCTTCCAACATAGCAACCATTTGAAACGACTTGCTCATTGCGCTCTCAATGTGACAGTTTATGGTCAAAGTTCAAGTTAACAGCTGCTCATAAGTTAGTAGTTATCTTATTTTCTGGGCGAACCAGTTCTGAATATCGGTTTCATATTCACACAGATATTCTTCTTCAAAGTAATAAATTGCTAATTCCCTTACTTATTTTCAATTTTAGGTTGGATATGTAAATCTTTTTGCAGAGAATTTGACTTATCACTCAAATAAAAAGATAGTAATGATGTGAATCTTTTTGTTTCAAACAAGGAATACAAAATCTCCCCAAATGTGCCTACTATATAGTCACAATGCTTTAAACAAAATTTATGAGCATACCATTCTTTCATATTCCATATCACATTGGGCTCATCGAAAACTCATAAAAATGTATTTAATATTAACATCAAAAATAAATATATAAAAGAAGATACCATAACAATTCACATAAGACATTGAAATCAGCTCATTCGTCAGATTTATGTATCGATTGTTCAAGATGCATCTCGTCTCTAGGATTTAGGTATACATTATACTCTTAAATATAAAAATTTAGACAGGTTCTTATCAGTAAAGAGACTTTCAAATCGTAGATGACAGCAAATTCAGGTGCACAAACACAAACTGGATACAGAGGTAACCATCGTAAAGAGAATTCCTATTAATTAAGAGAATTTGTGTTCATTTGTCAAAAATTTAAGTAGATTTAAAGTCAAAATCAGTCAATCATGACTGGATCTACAATGTAGAAAGCTTAATAGATTTGGGTAAATAAGTTGGACTTAACAGCCCGTCTAGCGCCTTCTTTGTCTGATTTTTCTCACATGTTTCTTGACTCTTTCGAGACATACTTTGGACTTAACAGCCGTTTACTTTGGACTTAACAGCCCGTTTACTTTCGAGACATACTTTGGACTTAACAGCGACATTCCCACAAACGCTGGGATGCTTTTTCTTTCACGCTGCTGCTTGTCTGCACATCACAGTACAACAGAAACTCTACTAGATTACAAAACTGGATTGCTATATCTATCACGCTGTTACTTGTCTGCACATCACAGTACAACTCAAACCCTACTAGATTACAAACCGTTAGACTCAGAAAATGACATTTATCGAACATAGGTTAAGAATAGAACCTCAGGCGCCAATTCCCAGTTTGCTCCGTTCCATTCTTGAGCCGGGCGTAACTCTGAACGACAATATGACTCGACAATGTCAGTATTAGGGAAGTAGACAAACCAGATCTCCTCTTTCACGTCCGTAAGCAGATTAGCGATGACACCGCACCACCAGCCACCGTTGCAGGAAGCGTCCACTGCATACCCAGTTGAGCAATGTTGAGGCAACTGAATTTTGAGTCTCCCGTCAACGGGTCTCACCTGAACGTGCTCGCTGTGCAGACACAGCTCCACATCGAATGTCCTTTTATCTTCCGTCTCAAATCCATCATATCGTATCTTGCAATGCTGGCCATATGTGGTAACGCCGAGGATATCTCCCTCAAACCAAGCACCTTCGAAACCTTCCTCAGTGGTGCACACTTCAACTCTCATGTCCTTAGTAAGCTCCATATTTCTAACTTTTACTACCCTCTCAAATTCGATGGATTTCTACCTAAATTACATATATGTATTTACAGTTTTTTTATTAAGATTATGTTAACTATTTCTTATTATTATATTATTAATTTTAATTATCTAGTGGTTTATTTATTATTTATCAATTATTAAGTGGGTTTATTTCATGATTATGATCACATTACATTCATTATCCCCTCGTATACCATCTTAAATACTCATTTGCATATTTTATCTTTGAAATATGAAAAAAAAAAACATATAATTTTAACTACCTAGTGGTTTATTTATTATTTATCAATTATTAAGTGGGTTTATTTCATGATTATGGTCACATTACATTCATTATCCCCTCATATACCATCTTAAATACTCATTTGCATATTTTATCCTCGAAATATGGAAAAAAAATAAAATAATTTTAACTACCTAGTGGTTTATTTATTAGTTATCAATTATTAAGTGGGTTTATTTCATGATTATGGTCACATTACATTCATTATCCCCTTGTATACCATCTTAAATATTCATTTGCATATTTTATCCTCGAAATATGAATAAAAAAACATATAATTTTAATTACCTAGTGATTTATTTATTATTTATCAATTATTAAGTGGGTTTATTTCATGATTATGGTCACATTACATTCAGTATCCCTTCGTATACCATCTTAAATACTTATTTGCATATTTTATCCTCGAAATATGAAAAAAAAAACATATAATATGACTTACTAATGAGATATTATCAAAAGAGATGGATTTCTACATAAAATAGATATATGTATTTATAGTTTTTTAGGAGGATTATGTCAACTACCTCTTGTTATTAAATTATTTAATCTTAACTACCTAGTGAGTTTATTTATTATTTATCAACTATTAAGTGGATTTATTTCATGATTATGGCCACATTACATTCATTATCCTATTTATTATTCCCTTATATACCACCTAAAATACCCCTTTGCATATTTTGTTCTCAAAATATGGAAAAAAGTCATTTAATACAACCTATTAAACAATAACATTCATCTATATTCTTACCCAAATGTGAACATAAAATTTAATCCATCTCACCCAAATATAAACATTGTAACATTTCCTTCTCAATCTTGATTTTTGGTTAATGAAATAGGATAAATATTAACCATATCTAACTAACAAATAACAAATATATTACCATGAAAAACCAACACATATCACCATGACTCCTCATAAATATATCATTAAATCACATTTTTTAAATGTTTTTTTTTATTATTAAATACAATTTTAAAATTTTAAAGGAATAGTTGACCATAAAAATATACCCACGAAAATTTTCACCCACATAATGTATCACGCTTTTCTAATTAATTACGCCGATAGGCGTCCCCCCTATCAGACTTGCACGATTAATCATGCTTTTAATTACTAAATTTAATCTAATGGTTAGGAAATCAAGATGCTGGCATATTCTTCGTCTTACATCCAAATCAATGAATAAGATTGCAAGAACTAACTCCCTTGCATTTATAAAATCATGCGTTTATCATGTTTACTTTTTCACTTTTACAAAACATACTTAAAAATTTACTAGGTCAACTTATCAATTGCCACGATTCATGATTTAGTAAATACAAACAAAATTACTTCAATTTAAAATTTAGCTCTTTAGTTTTAACATTTACCCAGCATCAATTATCTCTTCATGTCCGCCAGGTTTGGCTGCGCGTGGCAATCTCCCACTTACGTTTCATATTTACTTGGAATCTCCCATAGCTGTATGGATCACTCTACTGGAAGCGCGTGGAAATCTCCCACTTACGTTTCATATGGATGCGCATGGCAATGGAATATGGATCACATGTGTTATTTACTTGAAATGGATGCGCATGGCAATGGAGGACCAGGTGTCCTAGCAGTGGCGTTTCAGATCTGGACGTGGATTAATCATATTTACTGTTTCATATCCCATGTATCAGCCCTTTCACTATTCCACGAGATGTATCCGCTGTTTCACGATGTGAGAGGCCAGCGAGAGGAGTGGATTAGCCTGCCGTTTCACTATGCCACGAGACGCCGAGAGGAGTGGATTAGCCTGCCGTTTCACTATGCCACGAGACGCCGAGAGGAGTGGATTAGCCTGTCGTTTAACTATGCCACGAGATGCCAGGGAGAGGAGTGGATTAGCCTGTATATTGTTCATGCCACGAGAGGATACCACTATTTGTATATTGTTCATGCCACGAGAGGATACCACTGTTGATTTCTAACACAATTCTTGTGCAGCAACAAAAGACGCAGGAGGTTGATTACGATTTTTTGCGCCTGTGTTTTTATGCGATATGTTTTATTATTATTCATATGCG
>ML804798.1:212019-258185 GCA_009831015.1 Picea engelmannii
AACCCTTCACATGTTTTCAATTTTGGCTATATCTTGGTTATATGAAATAATCCATATTTTGTCACTTCTCATCACTAGTAGAAAAACAACCAAGTTGACAACACCTCTTAGATTATTTCCATACATAGTTACAAATGATGTTTTCCTATCCAGTTATTCACAAAACTATTTTATACTAATTCATCATGTGCCAAAAGTAAATTCCACTTTTTGGTTTAAATCTTTACAAATAAATTGAATCCCACTATTTTGGCTTAACTCTTTACAAATAAATTAAACTAAAGTTTGATCCTTTGTTTATGCTTTTTTTGTCGATCAAATTTATCCCCTTAGCTAATAATTATAGATCTTAACCATGTACAATATTTTACTGCAAACAAACCAGCCCCTCAACCCAATTCCCACCAATGACCCTCGTAGTAGCCCTTTCATGGAAGAAGTTTCTCCTCCTGAGAATTCTTCCCCTCCACCCAGACGTAGCCTTGAAATTTACCCTCCAAGAGCCTACTCTCCATACCATTTATTTCGCACTGATTCCTGCGTGATGGAGGAAGAGATTCCCCCCAGTTGGCTAGGTGCTCCCTTGACAACAATGGCAGCGGTGGATGCATAACGAGACACATTGGATGTAGAGGATGTTGCAGATGCAGCGTAAGAAATGGATGCATACATGACGGAGGAACTGCCTCTACCCACACCAATTCGATTTGTGGAGGGGTACCTTCAGCTCATCTTCGATTTGGGACAAGAAATGGATGACCAGGCCCTAATCCATAATTTCTTGGGACAATGCTTGGACCTCCTGATCGATGCAATGATGGCTTCTCTAGCTAGTAAATGATGTCCAACCCATGGACAAGTTTTTGTCCTAGCCTACAATGCCCAAGGATGACCGATCCCAAGCTAGCTCTCTGAGGTTTTATGGTTTTATTTTTCTTTAGTCATTTTTGTGGAGAATTAGAATTATCTGTCAAGATTTGTAAGGAATTCGACCATGGCCACTACACGATAAAACATTTTAATATTTGTTTCCATAAACGATTTCAATTACAGTCATAAATACACTTGAATCTAATGGCCACCTATCCTGGTTTCCCTGTTGTGGTGGGGTAGGTGGAAAACTCTAGCTTTTGTATTGACACGTAAATATGTGAATATCAATATAGTGCTCTTTTATTTACAAAAATATAATATTTTACTGCAAACATATTTTCAATAAAATAATAGAAAATATACAATGAAAAATACACACATTACATAGAGATTTTTCCCCTAGAAACCCAAATCGGGAAAACCAACATATTTTATATTCATTTTTGCGTCATACATTGTTTGCAATACAATATACATATAGGATCTAATAGAATCCAAAACCTTAATTCAATGACCTGGATAGTCAACAACCCTAATTTCATAACCAAAAATAGAAAAACATCGGTGAAAAACCATGTGTCAAAAAACCACCCATAAATGGACACAAAAGACGAGGACTTTTTTTGTGGGGCGGTGATTCCCCCAAAACCCCACGCAGGGGGGCTCTACCCCCTTGCAACCCCTCTGCGCACCTGGCACAATGTAAACACTAGATCTACTCATGCAAAGAATATAACACATATCCAACAATAACTAATAGGATTTCAAAAAAATGTTCTTGATTTTTATGGGAAATGTTTTTGTAGATCAATTTCTATAATTTGTCTACCAATTCCCACACCTTGGTGTTACATAAATTTTCATTATGTTGTCTTTTACTGGTATAGTCTGTTTCAATTAATTTCCTTTCCTTTTCTCTCTTTGTTCATAATAATCAAGATTATATCCTCGTAATCCATTTTTGGATTTTAAAATCCACTTGGTTTACCCTTTCTTCTTCAGCGAATTGATTCCTAGTATATCACTCATGATGAGTCCTAGTCATTGTCAACAATTCTTTTGGATGGGTTATTCTTGAGACTTCAAATGATTTTTAATTATTTCTCTAAATTCCTTGAGAGTTATTTCATAGTGACTACTATCATGGCCACCTAGGCCACACTTTGAACAAATAATAAGTCTTGATATGATATAGATGCACATGTGCAATGTTGGCCATATGTGTTAATGCCGAGGATAACTCCTTCAAACCAACCACCTTGGAAGCCTTCCTCACTCGTGCGCACCTCAACTTTCATATTCTCAGGAAGCTCCATATTTCTAACTTTTACTACGGTGTCAAATTATTAATGAAAAATTATCAAAACACATGGATTTCTATATAAAATACATATGTATTTATAGTTTCTTACGAGGATTATGTCAAATACCTCTTATTATTATATTATTTAATCTTAACTACTTAGTGAGTTTATTTATTATTTATCAACTACTAAGTGGATCTATTTCATGATTATGGCCACATTACATTCATTATCTCCTTGTATACCACCTTAAATACCCTTTTACATATTTTCTCCTCGAAATATGGGAAAAATCCATATAATATAACCTATTAAACAATATAATCAAGTGATATCATGCATTAGCATCCATTCATCTTCTTACCCAAATGTGAACATAAAATCTAATTGCAACATTTCCTCAATATTGATTTCTTTTAATGAAATGAGATAAATATTAACCATATCTAACTAACAAAGAACAAATATATTGCCATTAAATCTCATTAAATCTCTTTTAAAAAATCCTATTTTTTTATTATTATTAAATACAATTTTAAAATTTTAAAGCAGTAATTGTTCCAAAAAGTTTGACGACCAAAAATGGTCACCCACATAATAACTCCCTCAAACCTTGGAATCCTTCCTCACTGGTGCACACCTCAACTTTCATTCGCTGAGGAAGCTCCATATTTCTAACTATTACTACGGTGTCAAATTGTAAATGAAAAATTATCAAAACACATGGATTTCTATATAAAATGCATATGTGTATTTATAGTTTCTTACTAGGATTATGCCAACTATCTCTTATTATTATATTATTTAATCTTAACTACCTAGTGGGTTTATTTATTATTTGTTAATTACTAAGTGTATCTATTTCATGATTATGACCACACTACATTCACTATCCTCTTTATACTACCTTAAATACCCCTTTACATATTTTATCCTCGAAATATGAAAAAAAAACCATAAAATATGACCTATTAAACAATATAATAAAGTAATATCATGCATTAGCATCCATCCATCTTCTTACTTAAATGTGAAAATAAAATCTAATCCATCTTATCCAAATGTAAACATAAAATATAATTATAACATTTTCTCCTCAATCTTGATCTTTTTTTTAATGAAATGAGATAAATATTAACCATATCTAACAAATATATTATCATGAAGAATCAACACATATCACTGATAACTCCTCACAAGTATGTCATTAAATCTCTTCTTAAAAATCCTTTTTATTATTATTATTATTAAATACAATTTTAAAACAATATTGACCCAAAAAGTTTGCCAACCTAAAATGTTCACGCACATAATGTCTGAAATTTTATTACTATATGGGCTTTTCTAATTTTTTTTTATAAGACACACTTATGGGAAAGGAAGTTATATATTTAGTTAAAATAAATTAAAAAAATATTTTTTAATAACTTGCGTTTAAAAAAAATTTTAAAAAATACTTTTTAAATTTTTTATTATGTAACAATTAAATTGTTTTAATAAACAATATATATATTGAAAATAAAGTTATAAAATATATAATTATTAAATTTTATTTTCATAATATCTATTGTATAGATAATATTTATAATATATTTTTACAATTTAAAAAATAACTATAAAATCTATTTTTTTAAATCTTTATTATATAACAAATTTAATTGTTTTAATAAACCATATAAAAATTGAAAATAAACCATTCATTTATTTTTTAAGTTATAATTTATAGAATGATTAAATTTTATTCTCGTAATATCTATTTTATACTTAATATTTATAATATATTTTAAGAATTTCAAATATATGTAATTAAATTTTTTTTCTATATGTAAGTATTTTTTTTTTTAAATTACAATTTTCAATTTAATAAAATTGTTATTTTTATATAAAAATGAATTGAATGCACGTTACTACCTTATTACAATTAGATTGTGCAATGTTAGATTCTAATATGGTGATTTCATCAATGTAAATGATTTTTATTCAAGGTCAATATAAACATTCGAAAAAATGTCATTTCTATATCTCCTATGAGATTATTATACAAGATAAACTAAGTTATTAATCATTGAATCCGATTAATATAATTATTTAAATTAATTATTATGAAAGTATAGTCCATGTAAGGTGTTGCGGAGGATTGGAAGTATCGCTTACAAATTGGAGTTGTCTCTATCTTCACATGTACATCCAACGTTCCATGTTTCTTTCTTAAAGAAGGTAACTAGTGACAAGATCACAATTCAAACTATTTTACAGGAAATTAATAAAGAAGAGAAAGTCATACTAGAATGATAAACAATCATTGAGACAAGGATTAAGTAGCTACGAAATTGAGCAATTAATTAGTACCTCATCAAGTGGAAGAACCTACTAGTGGAAGAGGTGACATGGGAAGATGAGTTATTCATGTAGAAACACTTGTAGTTAGTCAAGTGTTGAGGACAACACTAGTTTCATGACAAGGGGCATGTTAAGCCATATACAAAGCCCTGTGTAAAGACCTAAATATTGAATTATATTTCTATTGATATATTAATGTTGTTGTCTAGACCTTTTTATTGTAATTCTATCATTTGTCTCCTATATATATACTAAAGTGACCTAGTTTTATAATCACCTCATCTCATTCTGGCACATTTATTCTATTGTAAGAGGAGGTTTTCCCCTCGAAGAGGTTTATATTTAATTCGTTTCTATATTTCTCAAGGTGAGAAGCTTCTTCTGTTTATATTTTTAGTCTATTTTGGTATTTCTTTCCTAACATAAACCAAATTGAATCTTGGATTCATTTTTGGAACTTGCCACCAAATTCTCCACTCCAATCGATGCCATCGATGAATGCCTCATACCTTTTGATGTCTTGATGGGAATCATCAAGGAGCTACGATATCTTTTGAGATTTCTAAGACTATTTTTCCTCATGTTGTTCCTGATAATAACTTGTTTCTAGTTAATGGCTAAATTCATGATAGTTTAGGAACATGGAAATTTGAACCTATGTGGCATGGACCTAGCATGATGTGCCATGTTGTCGATAAGGACCCTTGAGTTCAAGGATTACAAATGGAATTATTTTCCTGAACCTCGCAATGGGATGTACCTAAAAAAGAATTATGTGTATGCTATCAGGTGTATAGTACTTTGTACGTTATTGTATTTTACATTGTGTTTTCAAATTTTTGTATTACAAAGAACAAGTTGCTATTGAAGGTTTATATTGGATTTATTAACTTCTAGGATAATGTTGTTGATAATTCTTATACGACTTTGGAGAAATTTTCTTTAGCACTTTTTATATCGTGGGCATCACTAAACTTGAGGTATGTGTTCTAAACTATCATATATAAATAATTGGTTTCCTTCATTCTAATCTTGCATTATTAACCATTAGTTTTTCAACATTATTCCTTAGGTTTGATCCATCCATGTTGTGACATTATTCCATATTTTTATTTCACATCGTAACTTGTGCAATAGTGCCTTCCCTTCATGGGCTCCCTAGTTACCATTCCCTTTTACATTTGGCACCCGTGCTATGATTTTCTATAGGCCTAGTGAATCAGATTTTATGAGCAGAATGAAATGAATACATATTATTAAAAGATCTTTAACACAAAATAACAGAGATAAAGTAAAACTGGTTTTCTATTCAATAAGGAAATAAGTTGAAACTGTAAAATGTAGTGGAAAACAAACTTTCTAGAATGATGGCGTCTTATCTATGAGAAGAGATGTCATGACTACGCTCATTCGCAAGAAGATTATTACAATGAGGCTCTGAAGGAATTTTTACAATAAACAGGAATGTCAAAAACCCTAGACATCCAAAAACCTAACCCTAGGAGATGAAGCACCAAAAGTCATGTGGGCCTCATTTGGGTAAGTTAGTACATCAACTTCTTGGGGTCGTAACTTTTGCATATGATCTCCTTTTTAGGCCCACGATCACCCGTTGGAAGGTTATATCTGAGGACTACACTTTTTGATGTAATATAACAAAGGGAATTTAGGACTATGGTGAGTGCTAAAAACATTTATTTACGTCCTCAAAATGGCCCTGCAAGTTAGAGACCCGAAAACTAGGAAAATAAATTGCCAAAGTCAAAAACTGCTAAAATAAACCAGTTGGAATAGGTGGGAGGAAACCGGCATACATTTGGATCAATCCTCCCCCCTTAGGAAGAAATGGTGTCCATTTCTGATCCAGGTGGATATCAGTGGCCACCCACCTTTTCCAGCTGGCTCAAAATAGTTTTCGGGCAATTTTGGCAATTTACTATTTTAAGCAGTTTTAACTTCGAGGGCCATTTTGAAGGCCCAAATGAAGATTTTTCAAGATAGAGATTCTCAGTGATAGCCGAATGCATGATTGAGCCCCCAAAATGAATCTCCTCAATGATACATTTCCAATGGACTTTCATACGCCTAAAACAGAGATCATATGAAAAAGTTACGACGTTGGGAAGTTGATGTACTAACTTACCCAAATGGGGCCTAGATGAGTTTTGGCGCTTCATCTCCTAGGGTTAGGCTTTTGGATGTCTAGGGTTTTTTGAATTCTTTTTTATTGTAAAAATTCCTTCAGAGCCTCATTGTAATCATCTTCTTGCGAATGCGAGTAGCCATCACATCTCTTCTCACACATACGCTGCCACCTTTCTAGTGAGTCTTTTACACTATATTTTTATAGTGTCTATACATTTATTTCATTAATAGAAATTGTGTATTACTATATATCTTTTTTTATGGTTGCATATATGATACATTTATGTTATATTATTGGATGTCTGCGATATCTCTATGCATTTCTCTATTATATCTCCGCTCTCATTTCGTACAGAAAATAATATCGATCAGTGGTATGAGAGCAGGCTGCTCTTGATCGTTTTTCAGTGGATGTCCCCGACGAGGTCCAAGTATAGCAAGTTGGGTCTCAAGATTGTATCTCTTGAAGACAATCGCTCTTGCATGCCCAAAAAACCCTCCATGGCGGAAGAAAAGAAAAACAATCGAGAAGACGATCCTTTAAGTCTGTTGCTTGAGCAAGCTCTCACGCGATAGAGGGACGAAATGACGGAGATTTTTTCCCACATCCTTCAATGCCTCTCGATAGAATTAGGAGCATCTTCATAAAGCTACCACTTTGGAGTCACCTCACATTTTAAGGTACCGGTCAATTTTGATATTCCTATAATTGAATGTCAGATAGATGCGGATGCCCTAGATAAATGGTTAAATCTGTTAGAAGGTTATTTCTTTGTTCACAATTTTTCCAACAGAGAAAATATCATCTTCACGGTCCTTAAGGATCTCCCCCATGTAAAACAATGGTGGGAAACTTACTGGGAGAAGAGTTCCACAAAGGAGTCTGGAATATATGGGGCTGAGCCCACTTGAGAATTTTTTGTGGATGCGGTAAAAGAACAATATTACCCTGTTGGAAACTATGAGGAACAGTACATGAGATGGACCACACTATGACAAGAGAGGAGCCAAGAAGTTTTATATATCACCAATACCTTCCATACCTTATGCACCAAGCTGTATATAAAAGACTTCGAACAACATTTCGTTCTGAAATACCATAGGTATCTACATAGATACATCCAAACTGAAATGGATTTTCTGGATATCTCATCAGTCGGTGCTGCTTATTGATATGTTGTTAAAATCAAGTTGAAATTTAACCACCAGAACAAATGGGAGTTCAGGTCTACAAATCCACAACAACCAAAGTATGACAAAGACAACCCTAACAAACAGTCTCCTGAAAACTAGTCCAATCCACAGGAAATCAAGGGTCACGGGAAGACAAATAAGGACACCAAAAAATGGTGTGATTTCCACAAAATATTTTGGCATAACACCAATGAATGCTGCTCAAAATAGACATTATTGGTCGATATCAAAGACAAGGAGTCAAACCCTAATTCAAAATCTGATTCTAAAAATATTGGTAAAGGACAGATCATTGACACAGACCCCACTGCTATTGTCGTGACCACAACAATTCAAATAGAAGAACCAATAGATCCTGAAGAGGGGGAGGGCCTTTTTCATTCATAGACGTGGGTGAAGGGGACCCCACTGCATTTTATTGTTGATAGAGGAATCCAAAATAATCTCATCTCAATAGAGGTTGTCAAACAGTTGGGATTGTCGATAACACCCACCCGCAACCATACAACATTGGGTGGCTTTGCCAAGGATGAGATCCTCGTGTCAGCCAGTAGTTTTGATTGTCATACCGAATCCAACCCTTCAAGGATGAGGTATTATGTCATGTTTCCCCACTGGATGTATGTGATGTTCTCCTGGGCCAACCATATATGTGGAGATGCCATGTTGTTTATGAGTCTCGACCTCGTAGTGTCATTGTTTCTCTAGGGGTTCATTTCTACAGAATACTAGAGGTAGTTTCGACTATTGTTTCACCTAAACAGGTCCGCAAGGTAGTATCTCATACTGCAAAATTTAGCTTCTTCACATTCTATTGAAAAGGAGAACAAAAGGACACTGCAACCACTATAGCCTTTCCCCAAGCACCTTCTATCAAACAGAAGTAGGTTGACAAGGTTGCAACAAAGCACAAATATTCCTTCTGCACAATGTCCTCTCGTGTAGCTCAACTTGTTGAACAACCTCTGCCTCAATAGGTTCGTGACAAACTTCCAAAAACTAAGTAGCGTGACATCTCCAACAAGGCAAGCAACTCACCAGGATGTAGATTTAGCAAACACTTTTCCCTCTCCCCCGGGCACTCAACTCAATGGAAACCATTTCTTCCTAAGGAGGGAGGTTTGATCCAAGTGGATATCGGTGTCCACCCACCTTTTCCAACTGGCTCAAAACAATTTTTGGGCAATTTTGGCAATTTACTATTTTTAGCAGTTTTAATTTCAGGGGCCATTTTGAGGGCCCAAATGAATATTTTTCGAGATAGAGATTCTAAATGATAGTTGAAGGAATTATTGAGCCCAAAAATGAATCTCCTCTATGATACATTTCCAATGGGCTATCATACACCTAAAACAAATATCGTATGCAAAAGTTACGACCTCGAGAAGTTGATGTATTAACTTACTCAAACGGAGCCCACATGACTTTTGGTGCTTCATCTCCTAGGGTTAGGTTTTTGGATGTCTAGGGTTTTTTGCATTCTTTTTTATTGTAAAAGGGCCTTCAAATCCTCATTGTAATCATCTTCTAGCAAATGTGAGTAGTTGTCACATCTCTTCTCAGAGATAAGTTGTCACCATTCTAGCGAGTCTTTTACTCCATATTTTTATAGTCTCTCTACATTTATTTCATTAATATAAATTGTGTATTACTTTATATTTGTATTTTTGGTTGCAACTCTGATACATTTATGTTATATTATTGGATATCTGCAATATCTCTCTGCATTTATTTATTATATCTCCGCTCTCATTTCATACCGAAAATAATCTAGATCAATTGCATTGAGTTCCCCCATCAATTGAGGAAATTTTTACTGAATTTGACCCCAAGTGAGCCACTTTCTTTGGTACAGGAGCTTCCCTGCTTTGAAAACTCGATAAATTTGGATCCTTTGATGTCGGGTGCCCTTGATCTGTGTGTCCACAATTTGATCATTGGATGCATGATCTGTGTGTCCACAATATCATCATTATCCCATTCATTATCCCCATGTATACCACCTTAAATATCCCTTTGCATATTTTGTCCTCGAAATATGGAAAAAAACCATATAATATAACATATTAAACAATATAATCAAGTGATATCATGCAGTAGCATCCATCCATCTTCTTACCCAAATGTGAACATAAAATCTAATTATAACATTTCCTCAATCTTAATTTTTTTTTAATGAAATAGGATAAATATTAAACATAGAAAAAATATATTATCATTAAATCTCTTTTTAAAAATATTATTTTTTATTATTATTAAATACAATTTTAAAGCAATAGTTGACCCAAAAAGTTTACCCATAAGAAATGTTCACCCACATAATGTCTGGAATTTTATTGCTCTAATGGGATTTTCTAATTTTTTTATTAGTATAATTCACACTTATGTGAAAGGAAGTTAAATTTTTGGTTAAAATAAATTAAAAAAATATTTTTTAATAACTTTTATTTAAAAAATAATTATAAAAAATATCTTTTAATTTTTTTTATTATATAACAAAATAAATTATTTTAATAAACAATATAAATATTGAAAATAAATTTACAATATATATAGCTATTAAATTTTATTTTCATAATATCTATTTTATACTTAATATTTATAATATATTTTTACAATTTCAAAAATAACTATAAAAACTATTTTTTAAAATCTTTATTATATAACAAATTAAATTATTTTAATAAATAATATAAAAATTGAAAATAAACAATTCATTTTTAAATTATAATTTATATAACCATTAAATTTTATTCTAGTAATATTTATTTTATACTTAATATTTCTAATATATTTTAACAATTTAAAATACATGTGATTAGTTTTTTCTAATTGTTTTTACATTTAGGTTTTTTTTTTTTTTAATCAAAATTTGGTTAAGTGTTTTTTTGGAGTTAAAATTACAATGTTGGATTTAATAAAATTATTATTTTTATATAAAAAATGAATTCAATACACCTTATTAAAATTAAATTGTGGAATGTTAACTACTAATATGGTGATTCTATTAATCTAAATGATGTTTATTCAAGATCTAAATAAACATTCAAAAAAAAGTCATTTCTATATCTCCTATGAGATTATCATACAAGATAAACTAAGTTATCAATCATTGAATCCGATTGATATAATTATTTAAATTAATTATTATGAAAGTATGGAAATTAATTATTATGAAAGTATGGTCCATATAAGGTGTTGCATAGAATTGGAAGTATCTCTTACAAATTGGAGTTGTCTCCATCTTCACATGTACATCTAGTGTTCCATGTTTCCTCCTTAAAGAAGGTAATCATAATTCAAACTATTTTACTAGAAATTAATAAAGAAGGGAAAATCATACTAGAACGAGAAACAATCCTTGAAACCAAGATTAAGTAGCTACAAAATTGAGAAATTACTGAGTACCTCATCAAGTGGAAGAACATACTAGTGGAAGAGGGGACATGGGAAGATGAGTTATTCATGCAGAAACACCTGTAGTTAGTCAAGTGTTGAGGACAACACTTGTTTGAAGGCAATGGGCATGTTAAGCCATATACAAAGCCCTGTGTAAAGCCATAATTAATGAATTATATTTCTATTGATATATTAATGTTATTGACTGAATCCTTTTATTATAATTGTATCATTTGTGTCCTATATATTTACTAAAGTGACTTAGTTTTATAATCATATCATCTCATTTTTTCGCATTTATTCTATTGTAAAAGAAGGTTTTCTCCTCAAAAAAGTTTATATTTAATTCTTTTATATATTTCTTAAGGTTAAGAGTTCTTCTCTTTATATTTTTACCCTATTTTAATATTTTATACCTAACATCAACCAAATTGAATCTCAAATTCATTTTTTGAAACACACAAATAAATTTATTTTTGGAACTTTTATTTTAAAAATAACTATAAATTATTTTTTTCAAATTTTTATGATATAACAAGATAAATTATTTTAATAAACAAAACAAATATTGAAAATAGAGTTATAATGTATATAACTATTAAATTTTATTTTCATAATATCTATTTTATACTTAATATTTATAATATATTTTTACAATTTAAAAAATAACTATAAAAATTATTTTTTTAAATCTATATTATATAACACATTAAATTATTTTAATAAACAATATAAAAAATAAAATAAACAATTCATTTTAAAATTTATAATTTATATAACCATTAAATTTTATTCTAGTAATATATATTTTATACTTAATACTTATAATATATTTTAACAATTTAAAAAATATATGTGAAACAATTCATTTTAAAAGTTATAATTGATATAACCATTAAATTTTATTCTAGTAATATATATTTTATACTTAATATTTATAATATATTTTAACAATTTAAAATATATGTTATTAGTTTTTTCTTATGTTTTTAGATTTAGATTTTTTTTTTTCATCAAATTTAGTTAAGTATTTTTTTTTGGTAAAAATTACGATTTTGGATTTAATAAAATTGTTATTTTTTATATAAAAAAGAATTCAATTCACCTTCCTACCTTATTACAATTAGATTGTGCAATGTTAACTTTTAATATGGTGATTCTATCAATATAAATTATGTTTATTGAAGACGAATATAAACATTCGAAAAAAAGTCATTTCTATATCTCCTATGAACTTATTATACAAGATAAACTAAGTTATCAATCATTGAATACGATTAATATAATTATTTAAATTAATTATTATGAAAGTATGGAAATTAATTATTATGAAAGTATGGTCCATATAAGGTGTTTCATAGGATTAGAAGTTTCGCTTACAAATTGGAGTTGTCTCCATCTTCACATGTACATCTAGTGGTGCATGCTTCTTGCTTAAAGAAGGTAACTAGTGACAAGATCACAATTCAAACTATTTTACCAAAAATTAATTAAGAAAGGAAAATCATACTAGAACAAGAAACAATCCTTGAAATAAAGATTAAGTAGCTACAAAATTGAGCAATTACTAAGTACCTCATCAAGTGGAAGAACCTACTAGTGGAAGAGGAGCCATCCAAAAAATGATTTTTTCATGCAAAAACACCCGTAGTTAGTCAAGTGTTGAGGAAAACACTTGTTTGAAGGCAAGGGGCATGTTAAGCCATATACAAAGCCTCGTGTAAAGCCCCAAATAGTGAATTATATTTCTATTGATATATTAATGTTTTTGGCTTGACCCTTTTATTGTAATTGTATCATTTGTCTCCTATATATATACTAAAGGGACCTAGTTTTATAATCATCTCATCTCATTCTTGCACATTTGTTCGATTGTAAAAGGATGTTTTCCCAAAGAAGAGGTTTATATTTAATTCTTTTATATATTTCTCAAGGTGAGGAGCTTGTTCTCTTTATATTTTTAAGCTATTTTGGTATTTTTTGCCTCACATCAACCAAATTGAATATGGGATTCATTTTTGGAACTTGCCACCAAATTCTCCACTCCAATCCATGCCAATGATGAATGCCTCATACCCTTCTATGTCTTGATGGGAATCATCAAAGAACTATGATGGCTTGTGAGATTGCTAAGACTATTTGTCCCCATATTGTTCCTGACATCAACTTGTTTCTAGTTCATGACCGAAATCATGATAGTTTAGGAACATGGAAATTTGAACATATGTGGCATGGCCCTAGAATGATGTGCCATATGTTGTCTATAAGGACCCATGAGTTCATGGATTACTGATCTTCCGAAGAAGGATATCTAGTGGAGAAGGTAACCAAACATGCCATTTTTCGGCAATTGACCAAAAACTCAACAGGGGCACAAATCTTAGCAGGGGCATACCATTGGTTTGGGTAACCATGTGATGGAGATCCAATGTCGAGATGATCTGAAAGTAGACAAGAGGATGGGGCTATCTTAGTGTGAGTATTGGGGATCATAGGGAAAATATCAGTGAAACCATAGAGGAGGGTGCACTTACTTCATCCCGGCAATGGAAAAAACAGCAAGGGTGCAAAACGCAAGTTAGTGCACCCTCTTGTCTGCCTCAAGAAACTCGTAGAAATGGACTTCCCCCCTGACAGATTTGCCAGCTAATAGAGTAATATCACTTTCAAATGTGGAAGCATGGAAAACAGAGAACCTAGGGTGCATCCATGAAGAAAGGTGCACTGACTAACCCTGAGAATGACCCAAAAATGAAAATACAACAAAGCGTGAAGTATAAAATTAGACAACAAAAATCAAGTGAGACAAATAGCTTCAGCAAAAGACAAGAATGATTTATTTGAGTCCTGTTTCACCTTATATACTGAGGGAACCATTTATTTACATATGCATAGTTAAATAACATCAAAAATGTGAAATGGGTCGAGCCTAGTCGGCTGAATTGTGCGCCCCAGGTGGGTGTTCCCCTAGGTGGCCTCCTTGGCCCAATTCCTCCATGTTTAGATATGGAAGTGTCCCAACTTCCATGAGAAGGTTAGGAAAATTGTTGTGCAATACTTCAGTCATGATCCACTTTGCGTGAGCTAGAGTTTGGCCTCGGTGGGATACCGGATACGAAGTGTATGCCCAGTGCCTTGTAGAGTGGGTCTGGGTGTCCAGTACAATGTCTTTGGCCAGTGGGAGTTGGAAATCTAGAATGTTGTCCACTGGATAAGTAATGGTGATTGGTTCTTCCAAGTGGGGAGGCTTAAACAACTTCAAGTGATTTACATTAATAACATTATGGATTCCCAGTTATGGTGGCAGATCCAACCTATAAGCATTTTCTCCAATCTTGTCGAGGATGGTATATGGGTCATATATTATTGGAAGAAGCTTGTGATGGTGACCTTTGAAGGGTTTCTTATCTAAGTGTAACCAGACTTGATCCCCTAGTTGAAAGGACATGAAGTTACTTTGTTTGTCATGGCGTTGCTTGGCATGCTCTTGGGTTTCTTTAAGTGTCGTTGTTACTGCAGTGTGGCATTGTGCAATTTGTTGGAGAAACCGTTGTGTTGAGAGTTGTTTTTGTTGTTGATGGAAGGTACCTTGAGGATCCCGAGTGAGTGGGATATCAGTTGGATATGTTGGTTGGAATCCCAAGCAGACTTCAAAAGGTGAAAACTGTAGTGTACCCTTTCACTACCGAGGTTACCAAACCTCTCAGTTACCATTCTATACATGAATGATTACATAATTTGTACAGACATTATAAGCACATGCATTTAACACAATTAAACACATTTAAATTACAGAGTGAAACATATCTAGTTATTGCTATAATTAAACATTGCATAGCATTCCACAGTAACTCATTTACACAGCGGAAAACCTGATACATGAAGAACACAGTCATGCCAAATGTGATAAAAACATAATTCAGATACTTATCTTTGAACAGCTGTAGAATTCACCAACCAAGTGCAGGCCTTCCATGAACCTCCCAACCTTAGACCACACTGTTCATCAGCTCAATAGTGGGTCACCCCTGAGCTGGGATCGAGCTCCACCCCAGGGCAAGGAATCCTAGGCTAGGTTGAGGTTACAGGGAAGATAACACATACACATCCACCAGAAAGGAAGCTCTCCTAGGAATCTCCCACGCTCACTGCCCACAGGCCCTCATTCCCCACATGCATGTTCCACCCTACGAGAGTGCACCTTCTTTGTCACCTAGACAATCCTTCGGCTGCTAGTCTCCCTTACCTTGGGTTACAGGAACAGACCAGACCGGAATTCTCCGGGATCTATGGTAGCTACAGGTTTCCTTCTAGGAGTTCTCTTCTCCCTCTACGCACTCTCTCATCTGGAGGAGTCACTCATAGGCCAACAAGCCTCATGCAGTCCAGTATTGTATGGTCACAACAATCCACGGGAAACACAGACAAATTCTTCCCAAAACGGTTCAGCAGTCACAGAATAATCTCACAGGATGATTTCGAAACAGGCTCCACGCATAGGCTAGCTCAACATTTCCCAAACAACCAAAGGATTCTTCCACTCAAGTTCAACACAAGGATTCTGGTTCAGGAAATGCGCTCCCAGGTTTGCCTAGAACAGACACAGACTCACAGCTCGGGACATGGGTGTACACGGGTTCTTCATACAAACACAAGCTTTTTCAGCTTTCGGAGATGAACCAAGGTATTCTGGTAGATGGCTTCCACGGCTCTCCCCAGGACAGTCAGATCGAATGGATCAGAACCCCCCTCATGACTTACTTCATTGGTTTTATTTGCATGCACTAGGGTTGACACTTGTCACTTTAGAAATGACATGCGTTCCATCTGTATGCCTTCCTCCCACCACTTGGGAAATCATGTGTCCTTCCAAAGGACTTAGGATAAAATAATATGCACATGGCTCTTTTTGGAAATAATATTAAAATATTATTCCAGTCCTAATCCCCCTAGGCTTAGCCCCTAGGCTCAACACTCAGCCCCTTTCCCACCTTCCAGCCCCTAATTCCTTGCCCACTCTATGGACGCTCAGTCCCCCATCACTCATTCATCATGGTCGGTCTGCACTGGCGGTGTTTATATTTTATTAATTGATCTGCATACATACAAGTACACCAACAGGCTCCTGGCCTTCAACACTTAGGCTCCCTAGCCTATCAAAACACATAAGGCTACAACTTATGCAAAACTTGGCTCACCAGCCTATAGAACACATTTACAATTCTTTGCATATAACATGATCTGTAACGGGGCTCAGCCATGGGGACACTACAAAAACCTTGTAGAAGAATGTGTTTCCTTGTTGTAGCTATGATGTAGAATGTGCAAGTAATTGTCCCATTGTTTGCTGCACCCAAAGTGAGTTCGGAGAGCATGAACCAATACCGAGTTGACAACCTCTATTTGGCCATCCATTTGAGGATGGAATGCAGTAGAAAACTTGATGTGGCACCTCAATAGCACCCATATTTTCTTCCAAAATGTGTTGAGGAAGCGATAATTGTTGTCTGAGATGATAGTGCTTGGGAGGCCAAAATGGGTCCATACATGTCGAAAGTAGAGTTTTGATGTTTTTACTGTTGTAGTAGTCTTTGTGTATGGGATGAAAATTTCCATTTTGTTGAAGCAACATAACACTACCCAGATTGCATCATGTTGCTTTTGGATTGTTGGAAGTCCATTGAGATTGACTCCCAAGGTAGAGAAGGAAGAGGAAGTGGTTGATGTAACCCATTCTTATGGTTGGATGGCTTGGATTGTGAGCATAATGCACAGGATCTGATAAATTTTTCAACTTGAGGTTGCATGGAAGGCCAATGGAAATGGCATTGTAGATGTTGGATGGTCTTTGTGTTACCGAAGTGGCCCCCATAGGCTGAAACATGCGCATCCCTGATGAGAAAAGGGTTGTCCTCTGAGTGTGGAACACATAACAAATTCAACTTATAGAGTTATCCATCTCGAATAGTGTATTCTAGGAAGGGGGTCTGATTTATCATTATGGGAGTTTGCAATGCTACCCAAATCTCTTGAAAGTTGGGGTCAATAGCATATTGATCCTTCCATGTGTCATAGGTAGCACAATGAACTTCTAGAATTGAGAGAAATGGAGTGGGAGGCCGGCTTAGAAAATCAACCATCTTATTAGAAGTGCCTTTCTTATATCTAATGACCAAGTGAAATTGTTGAATATAGGAGGCCCATTTAAGGTGCCTTTGTTCCCAAATCTTCAACTGAGAGTTGAATAAAATAAAAGGGTGGTGGTCTGTATGCAGAATTGTTTCTTTACCCATAAAATAATGCCTCCATTTCTTGAGGGCTTGAACCAGACTGTAAACTCCTTGTCATAGTTGCTATAATTTTTCTTTGCCTCAGACATGGTTTCAAAGTGGTAAGCAATGGGTGTCCTTCATGTTTAAGTACGACACCAATATCATATTGTGAGGTATCATAATCAATCTCAAAAGGTTGGGAGAGTTCCGGTAGGTGTAATAAAGGGGATGAGTAGAGCGCTTCTTTGAGCTGATAAAAGTGACTAATTTCTTCTTTAGTCCATATAAATGTAGAAGAACTATTTGAGAGATGATGCAAAGGACAAGAAAGTTGTGAAAAATAGGGAATGAACTTAGGATAGAAATTGATTCCACCTAGAAAGATTTTGAGCTCCCTATCTGGAGAAGGTAGTGGCCACTGCTTCAATGCTTGGATGTGAGATGGATTTGGTTGAATACCCTCTGAGTTGACCAGAAAGCCGAGATAGGGAACTGAACTCTGACCAAAATATGACTTCTTCTCTTTGACTTGTAACTTGTGTTCTCGAAGGATTTGGATAACTTGTCGGACATGTTGCATGTAAGTGTCCCATGTTTGGCTAAAGATGAGAATGCCATCTAAGTATATGACCACAAATAAACACAAATGTGACCTGAAGATGTCATTAATGAGCCTCATGAAAGTGGTTTGGGCATTGGTGAGGCTGAAGAGCATAACTTTCCACTCAAAAAGACCAAATTTGTTCTTGAAAGTTGTTTTCCAAACATCATCTAGGTTCATTCGAACTTGATGGTCACCAAATGTTAAATCCAATTTAATAAACCACTTATCTCCTTGGAGGGTGTCAAGTAACTCCTCAATCTGGGGAAAGGGGTAATGGTTTTTTATTGTGTATTTGTTCAAGGCCCAGTAATCAGTGACAAGGCACATTTATGAATTATCTCTTTTGGGGATGACAAATGCGGTAGAAGAACATGGAAAAGATGATGGTTGGATGTGGCCAGAGTTGATGAGGTCAGTCAATTGTCTTTCCATTTCCTCTTTTTCTGTTGGGGCCAACTGGTATGTAGGGTAATTAGGTAATGTAGATCTGGGGATGAGGTGAATGGAATGGTCAATGTGTAAGGAGGGGGGGATTCCCGTTGGAGATTGAAACACATCTACAAACTATTGGAGGAGGGGAGTCATTGTTTCAGGAACATGGTGAGTGGTATTGTTTGGTGTTAGTGGATGCACCAAACAGAGAGAGACACATTGGTTTGAATGTACATGTGGGGTTTTTTCTTTGGTATCATGGGGTTTCGGTGTTGTTGCAGTTAAGATATAAGTGTGTACTTATTTGGTAAGTTTGTAATGGTGATATTTGGCCATATAGATATAATTTATTGTGGTTTGGTATGGGATACCTAGCAGCAAATCTGAACAATCCAAGGGGAGACATCACAAAGGACAATATCTTTGAATTGGCCTATGGAAAAAGTGACCAGACAGTGCTGAGAAACTAAGAGGTGGGGGCCATCCTTCTGGACCCATCTGAACTAATAGGGTTGTGGGTGGGGAGTAGTAACTAGATTAAGGTGGTTAACAAGGTCTTGAGATACCAAATTCTTCTAACTTCCATTGTCCATAATCAGTCAAGCCAAGAATTTTTTAATTTTCCAGTTGCGAGTGAAGAGGTGTTGGGTGGATGAGTTCAAATCTTCATGGGTCCTTAGGATAAACGAGGGATCCACTTCTGTGGGATTGTCTAGGGGAACTTCTTTGGTATCTTCCACTTGGGGGGGAGCAATGAGCTCAGTTAGTAGTGTTATGCTGGTCTTTATATTTTGGAGGGTTTTGATAATTTGATGAATTGTGTGAGGTAGTCTTGTGGAATGAGCACCAGGGTGCCCTTTTATTTGTATTGGGTATGGGATTTTGAGCCCGAGGAGGTGGAAAGTGGGTTGAAGGATTGGAGCTACATGGTTGAGAGGTAGAGGGGTTGGTGTGGGGGTGAGACTGAGGAGTATGACCTCTAGGAGTAAATTTCCTTTCTATAGCCAAATCTCTCTGAAATGCTCTATCTAAAGTTGGATTTTCAAACAAATCTACTTCTCGACGGAACTGAATCAATAAACCAGCAACAATATTCAATATGAGTACCTCTTTCGGATCTCAAATATGAAGTAAGAGATGCAACTTGCAGAATAAGTCTATGTATCCTTGCACTCCTTGTGAAGGGATTCGTCAGAGCTGGTGCCATTTGATCCACAAAGATTGCACATACCAGAGTGGGTAGAAGCGGTTTCTCAATGCTTCAAAAAGTTGAGCCCAAGTTCTGATGCGTTTGGAAGTAGAGGATTTTGGAGCATCCCCAATCTTTATCATGAATGTGGTCTTCTCTTTCTTTGTATCCCACCAGGTTTGTGTAAGTCCTTCTAATTGTAAGGCTTAAATTTGGAGCTTTCTCTCCTCAGTAAGGCCTAGACATGTATTAAAATAGGTAGAGAGGCTATGGATCTAGGAATACACAACTTCTCCATTGGTTTGACCAACAAATTTGGGTAGTTGGATTCAAGTGTCCAACCGGAAGGGATCTAGATTGTTTTGTTGTTTCATTCTGAGAAACTCATTGTAGATAGAGGCAAGATATTGGAAAATATTTGAAGTGTTGGAATCTAAGTCTACTGCCAAGGGATATTTTCATGGAGGCATTGTGAATAGAGGGTGAAAAACAGAGGGTCGGGCTCTGTTGTGTGAATAGAGAGTGCAAAACCCTGGAGCAACGGAGCTGAACTGGTCTAGAGGGAGAGATATGTATTGTTTTAGATATTTGAAACTCCTCTCTTTTGTAGTGGATATTTGTGCGCCCTTGAGGATATGAGATATGTTGATCCTCTTGCATGAATATGTAAACCCTGAAATTGGTGAAATCTGGACTATTTCATGAAAACCCAAAAAACAATTTGGCTCAATCTTCAAGATCAAAATCTTTTCCATGGATCTTGAGGCTCTGATACCAATTGATGTGTCGAATAAGGATATCTAATGGATAAGTTGACCAAACAAGTCATTTTCCCACAATTGACCAAAAACTCAACAAGGGCACAAATCTGAGCAGGGGTGCACCATTGGTTTGGGTAACCAAGAAATGGAGATCCAATGTCGAGATGATTTGAGAGTAGCCAATAGGATGGGGCTATCTCAGTGAGAGTCTCAGGGATCAAAGGGATAATATCAGGGCATCCATAGAGGAGGGTGCACTTACTTCATCCCAACAATGGAAAAACCAGCAAGGGCGCAAAACCTAGGTTGGTGCGCCCTCTTGTCTGCCTCGGGAAACTAGCACAAATGCACTTGCCCCCTGAGAGATTGGCTAGATAACAAAGTAATATCTCTCTCATATGTGGAAGCATAGAAAACGGAGTAGCCAGGGTGCATCCATGAAGAAAGTTGCACTGGCTAACCCTGAGAACGACCCAGAAATGAAAATGTAGCAAAGCATGAAGTATAAACTCAGACAACAAAAACCAAGTGAGACAAATAGCTTTAGGAAAATACAAGAATGCTTTATTTGAGTCTCAGTTCACCTTATATACTAAGGGAACCATTTATTTACATATGCATAGTTAAATAGCATAAAAAATGTGAAATGGCTCGAGCCTATTTGGCTTAATTGTGCGCCCCAACTAGGCGTTCCCCTAGGTGGCCTCCTTGGCCCAATTACGAAGGGAATTATATTCCTAAATATCGCAATGGGAAGATGCCTAAAAAATTATTATGCGTAAGCCATCAAGTGTATAATACTTTGTACCATATTGTATTTTACATTTTCTGTTTTCAAACTTTTGTATTACAAAGCACAAGTTGCTATTGGAGGTTTATATTGGATTTATTAACTTCTAGGATAATGTTTTTGATAATTTTTATAGGAATTTGGAGACATTTTCTTTATCACTTTTTATATGGTGGTCATCACTAAACTCGAGGTATGTGTTCCAAACTAGCATATAGAAATAATTGTTTTCCTTCCTTCTGAACTTGCATTATTAACCATTAGTTTTTCAAGAGTATTACTTAGTTTTGATCCATCCATGTTGTGACATTATTTCTTATCTTTATTGCACATCGTAATTTCTGCAGTAGTGCCTAACCTTCATCGGCCTCCCTAGTTAGCATTCCCTTCTACATTTGGCACCCATGCTATGATTTTCTATAGGCCTTGGAACCCACATTTAGACCCACCATGACTAAACTTTGAGACCTCATTCTTCTCTCTTAAGATTTTTATGGCCATCTCTCAATTGGGTTCTTGTCATTATTTTTGTTTCTTTATGGTTGCATATGCTTATTGTTTCTTATGTCCAGGTGCATACTAATGTGTTGATGTTTTATTCATCATAATTACTACTATTGAAGTCACTCTTGAAATCTTTCAATTTGCATCGATTTTACTTCATTTTGTAACCTTTTCCTATGGAGAAAACTGTTATGAGTGGACATCACTTTCCCAATACTTTTTCAAGACACACTTTGTACTTAACAACTCATTTCCTCTTTCTCCCATACAGGTGAGATTCCCAAAAACATTAGATTTCTTTTTGTTTCACGTTGTTGCTTGTTTGCACATCACGGTACAACAAAAACCCTACCAGATTACAAAACCTTAGACTCAAAAAATTGCATTTATCGGAGATATGTTAAGAATGGAACCTGAGGCGCCAAGTCCCATCTTCCTCCATCCCATTATTGAGTCAGGTGTAACATTGAATGACAATATGACTTGAGAGTGCCATTGTCAGTGAAGTAGACAAACCAACTCTCCTCTTTCTCCCGTGTACGTAGTTTAGCGATGACATCGCTCCACCATCCATCGCTCCAATAAACTTCTGCTACATACCCAATTCAACAATATTGAGGCAACCGAATGTCGAGTCTCCATTCAATGAGTCTCCCCTCAATGGGTCTCACCTCAGCATGCTCACTGTGGAGACACACCTCCTGCTCCAATGGCCTTTTATCTTCTGTCTCAAATTCTTCATATTGTATCTTGCAATGTTGGTTGTCTATGCAATGTTGTCCATATGCGATAACACGGGGGATAACTCCCTCAAACCACACACCTTGGAATCCCTCCTCACTGGTGTGCACCTCAACTTTTATTTCCTCTATAAACTCCATATTTCTAACTTTTATTACCATGCCAAATTATTGAATAATAAATTATCAAAACACCTGTATTTCTACATATGATACATATTTCTATATAATGATACTCCTGTATTTATAGTTTCTTATGAGTATATTTTTAAGGGTTTATGCCAATGACCTCTTATTATTATATTATTTACTTTTAACTACCTAGTGGGTTTATTTATTATTTATCGACTAGTAAATGGACTTATTTCATGATTATGATCACATTACATTCATTATCCCCTTGTATACCACCTTAGATACCCATTTACATATTTTGTCCTTGAAATATGAAAGAAAACCATATAATATTACCTATTAAACAAATTCATCAAATGATATAATACATGAGCATCCATCCATCTTACCCAAATGTAAACATAAATTTAATTATAACATTTCCTCTTCAATCTTGATTGATTTTTTTTTAATAAATTGAGATAAATATTAACAATATCTCACTAACAAATAACAAATATATTACCATGAAAAACCAACACATATCACCTTCACTCCTCACAAGTATGTCATTAAATCACTTTTTAAAGATAATTTACAAATATATTACCATGGAAAAACAACACATATCACCGTGACTCCTCACGAGTATGTCATTAAATCACTTTTTAAAGATGTTTTTATTATTATTATTAAATTCAATTTTAAAGCATTGTTCACACGAAACATTTGCCCACTGAAAATGTTCACCCACATAATGTCTAAAATTTTACTGTTATGTTGGGATTTTCTAATTTTTTTTCTTAGTAGAAGACACACTTATGTGAAAGGAAGTTATATATTAGTTAAAATAAATTATATTGAAAATATCTATAAAAATGATTATTTTTTATTTTTATTATATAACAAAATAAATTATTTTCATAATAATAATAATAATAATAATCTATTTTTAAGGTCACGGCCAAGCTAGCACATCAAATTGGTGTATGAGACCCTTTGTTTGTGGGACAAGGGACCCCCCTCCGCTCAACGATTTGACTGGTAAAGTCTACGAAAGTTTACATACCCTACCCCCTTTTAGATTTGAACCTGTCACCTTTTAAGAGGAAACACATATTCTTAACCATTAGGCCCACTCAGACTGTATAATTTTTTAACCATTAAATTTTATTTCTATAACATATTTCTTATAGTTAATATTTATAATATATTTTAACAATTTCAAATATATGTAATTATTTTTTCTATTTAGATTTAGATTTTTTTTCAATCAAAACTTTGGTTCAGTTTTTTTTTTTTTTAATTACAATTTTGGATTTAATAAAATTGTTATTTTAATATAACGAGCATAAATCCATCTCAACATTGGATTTATCAAGTGTCTAGAGGGATCAAATTTTTCAAGGTGCAAACATTTAACCTTTCCTCAAGTTCTGCACTCTAAAAAATGTTTTCACCTCAAGAGATTTGATCCCTCTTAGAACTTGATAAATCTTGGTTTAAGATGGATCTATGCTGGTTTAATACATTAATATTAAATTATTAAAACTATTAATATTATAAAATATATTAATATGTATTAAAATAAATTTCAATTTTTAAATATAGTAATTATATACCAAACTAAGAAAAAATTATGAACTTCATTTACTAATATATATATATATATATAATGTGTTATGTTACATGAACATCTCTCCCATATTCGGATGTAAAGCGCCTCTCAGTGCAAAAATGTATTCAATGCACCTTAGTACCTTATTACAATTAGATTTTTCAATGTTAACTTTTAATTTGGTGATTCCATCAATCCAAATGATGTTTATTCAAGACCAATATAAACATTCAAAAAAAGGTCATTTATATATATCCTATGAGCTTATTTTACAAGATAAGCTAAGTTATCAATCATTGAATCCAATTAATATAATTATTTAAATTAATTATTATGAAAGTATAGTACATATAAGGTGTTGCAGAGCATTGGAAGTATGAATTACAAATTGGAGTTGTCTCTATCTTCACATGTACATCTAGGGTTCCATGTTTCTTGTTTAAAGAAGGTAATCGGTGACAAGATCACAATTCAAACTATTTTACCAGAAATTAATAAATAAGAGAGAATCATGTTATAACGAGAAACAATCCTTGAAACAAGGATTAATTAGCTACAAAAATGAGAAATTATTGAGTTTCTCATCAAATGGAAGAACCTACCAATGGAGGATGTGACATGGGAATATGAGTTATTCATGTAGAAACACCCATAGTTAGTCAAGTATTGAGGACAACACTTGTTTGAAGGCAAAGGGCATGCTAGGCCCTATACAAAGCCTCATGTAAAGCCCTAGATAATGAGTTATATTTCTATTGATATATTAATGGTATTCACTAGACCCTTTAAATGTAATTATACCATATATATATATATATATATATATATATATATATATATAGACACACACACACACACACACACTAAAGAGATCTAGTTTTAGAATCCTCTCATCTCATTGTTGCACAGTTCTTGTATTGTAAAAGGAAGTTTCCCCCTCAAAGAGGATTACATTTAATTATTTTATATATTTCTTAAGGTGTGGAGCTTATTCTCTTTATATATTTAGGCTATTTTGGTATTTGTTGCCTAACATCAACCAAATTGAGTCTGGGATTTATTTTTAGAACATTTCACCAAATTCTCCATTCCAATCCATGCCAATGATGAACATCTCATAACTTTATATGTCTTGATGGGCTCAAGGAGTTATGATAGCTTGTAAAACTATTAAGACTATTTGTTCTCATGTTGTTCCTGACAATGACTTCTTTCTAGTTGATGACCAAAATCATGATAGTTTAGGAACATGGAAATTTGAACCTATGTGGCATGGCCCTAGCACGATGTTCCATATGTTGTTGATAGGGATCCATGATTTCATTGATTATGAAGGGAATCATTTTCTTGGAGCTCGTAATGCGCTCTACCTAAAAAAGTATTATGCATAAGCCATCAGGTGTATAGTGTTTTGTACCATATTGCATTTTACGTTTTGTGTTTTCAAATTTTTGTATTACAAAACACAAGTTGTTATTGGAGGTTTATATTGGATTTATTGACTTCTAGGATAGTGTTGTTGATAATGTATACAGGACTTTGGAGACATTTTATTTAGCACTTTTTATATCTAGTGGTTATCACTAAACCATGAGGTATGTGTTCTAAACTAACATATAGAAATAATTTTTTCCTTCCTTCTAATCTTGCAATATTAAACATAAATGTGTCAACAATATTCCTTAGGTTTGACCCATCCATGTTGTGACCATATCCCTTCTCTTTATTACACATCATAACTTTTGCAATAGTTCCTACCCTTCATGGGATTCCCTAGTTAGCATTCCCTTTTCCATTTGACACCTGTTCTATGATTTTATGTAGGCATAGTAACCCACATTTAGACCCACCATGAGTAAAATTTGTGACTGAGCATTATTCTCTCTTAACATTTTTCTGTCTATGTCTCAAAGGGGTTCTTGTCATTATTTTTGTTGCTTTATGGTTGCATATGCTTATTAATACTTATGTCCAGGTGCATATTGCTATGTTTATGTTCGATTCATCATACTTACTACCATTGTAGTCACTCTTGACCTCTTTCGATTTGCGTTGATTTTCCTTTGTTTTGCAACATTTACCTGTGGAGAAAACAAATATGATTGGAAATCACTTGAAAAATACCTTTTATGCATTTGTTTTTCATAGATCTATTCAATTCAATTGCAATTTAGTTGCATACCATTGAAACACTATTTTTTTCCACTACAACATACTTTTATCTCTTTCTCATGCTCACAAAAAGATGAGAAAGACAAAAAAATTAAAAAATAAAGTAAAAAGAGCGTGGGTGGGGAAAGAATATTGATCTGTATTCAACTTAGAGGCAATCATAAGTATTTGTCACCTTTGAATATGGAACATGTTTTCATCATTATCTTACTGTTGGGATATATATTGCCTAGGAATTGTACCATGATTATGAGTCATCTACTCCTTCAACTGATTACTCTTCCAATCACTATGGAGAGTGATTCAATGCCTCATGTGTTTTTGCATTATATTTTTGGTCCTCTTAATTCAATGCTACAAAKTCAMTATKGTGTSATGTTGAATGTTCAAGGGAAGTTAAGCYTRATTTGGCCATTCTATAGTCTTGTTGACCTTTSATGTCAGTTATCCCTTTGTCAATTGTACTTGGTGATTCATCTCTACACATATTATCTTAGTTATAGTTTTGTGTCACATTAAGGTCCTCATTTGATGGATTATTCATATTGACACCAACTCATTATCTAGGAAGTGGATATCAAAACTAGTTAGTACATTGGAATTTACAATCATCAATGGAATGATTCTTTGCGACCGAAATGGGTCTACCTCATTGACTCATGATTAATTGACTTTATGAGTGTTCAACATCAAATCCACTATTCACACTCGCTATATTGTACTAGGTACCTTGGGTCTGTTTTCATTATCGATGAGTTCCATCCATCTATTAATGGTATTCATCAATGATCAATATGCAGATGACATCTACCATACTCAACATCATCTTATCTATTCACATGATGTAGATTCATACCATAAATGGCATTGGACTTAAGACCTTGGGTTTATGAGAAATCTCCATTTATCCTTCCCCTCCTAAGTTGTGCTACATTATATAACTATTGTGTGAGTACTTTGAAGAGTACAGTTGTAACTTCCCAATTTTTAATCCTCGCAAATTATAATGTAATTGTATAAATGTGATTTGGGTTCGTGAGATGGTATTTTGGGCAAAGAGACTTTATGGATTAGTATGGTCAAGGTCCAAACTGTTTAAATGGTACATTGGAAATTATTAATGAAATAATAATTACTGGTTGTGATATGAGAGGGATGAAAACAATGGGGGGATATAGTTCCACAAGAGAGAGGGGTCCAAGGGGGGAAATATTCATGGGTATTGATCCAACCCATATTACTAAATTATTGTTTTTTTGTGGATTCTGGAACTATTCTATTAAAATACAGTAAAAATACAATCATGAATTCACAATTTTTATCCCTATGAATATCCAATACTGAGGCCTTCCCTTACTGGGAAACCAGGTTGGGAAAAGACACGATCATCTTGCCTTCCCTTTGGGGGGAAACTAAGCATACAAAAATAGTGAGAGAGATTGTATTTTTTATTACTATCATAAGACCAAAAAACTGAAAAATCATAATTGAGAAAAACTTAATAAAAAAAAAATCCTGGAAATGATGTATGCTTGTCAATCATGGTTGGAGGGACATCTGGAGGAATCTATTCGACAATGGGGAAGCCATAGAAATCATTGTCGCTGTCGTTGGAGGAGTTGGAGTTGTCTGAGATTGGTTCCTTGATCCGTAGGAAAGTACTCTTGATAAAGGGGCCCATCAACGAACTGTTCTTTCCTAGAGTAGTCTCATCGGTTTGTTTGTTGGAATTATCTCGAGGAGAAGAGGGGATGGGGTGGGCCATGGAAGGAGGATAACGGGTGTCGGAGGAGGGAGGGGATGGAGGAGGGCGAGCGGTGGGAGAGTGGGGAGAGCGAGGCGAACTAGGAGGGATGCAAAAAAAAAAAACCTGATAGGTTAAGGAGAGTGCAAAAGAGCAAGTTTTTTACCACCTAGTAACTACGACGGTGTCTAGAGGTGCATTGAGAATCTAGGAGAGAGCCTGGAACTTCCTCTTTCAAATTGTCTAACAACTACTGAAGAGATTTGGGGACTGAGTGGTCATAGCCATCTTGGTTGGCCATGACGGGTGGGGGAGGAGTTGTGGATGAACACCTTCCACAACCATTTCTCCCTAAGGTGGGGGTGGAATGATTGCATGGATGAATTAGTAAGAGAATGAGCTTGGGGGGTGTTGTGAGGAGGGGGATCCACCATCTTTTGTAGAGAACAGAGAAATCCCACCTGTAGAGACCAAAGATCCACCACTTGTAGATAACAATGGTGGAATGATGGGGAGGGTTGAGGATAAGAGAGTGACAAAATCCATGAGGAGGTGGAATCACTGGCCTTCAATGCTACCATCCTCTACATTTGCATGGACTCGTGCAACATATTGTGGCCATGCAGGTGAGGAGTGTGAGTTGTTGGAGGAGTAATGGAGTGAAGCCTCGAGAGGAGAGGTTGTTTAATTCACATGAGGGGAGGGTGAGGTGGAGCACACCAAGTCTTTGGTTTGTGAATTGAGGGGTCTCGTGGTGCCTGCCAAGTGAACGAGGTTGACACCTGCATCCAGGGAAGAAGAGTCTGTAAGAGAAATGTCAGTATAGTCTCGCTTGAGGGATTAGTTGGAGATATGATCCATGGTATGTTCTTGAAGATCAGATTTGTCCATAATTATTTCATTAGATTTTTTTTCTACCAAGGAGTTGACCCAGGTTCAGAATTTACAAGATCCCAACAAAATCCCTCTAAAACTATCATCCCTCCTAGTAGACGAGGAGGCAAAGCAGTGCACGTGGTCCACTGTGCAGTACCACCCAAGATAGCTCTATGGGTGGATGCAATACTCAGACGCTTGCAACCTAGGAATGAGTGGGTATCTATGGTTGTACCTTGTAATATTCATTTATTTAGTCTAACATGTTCAATAATCAATCATTCTTACTCATGCATGTGGAATATCAGATCTAACTATTTACTTTATTGATTCATCAAGCATTTAATCATTAACAACAATGAAGATGCATACATTTAGTCACATAACACAAGTGCTATAATGGTTCACCCCCTCCTAGGCTACGTCCACAAAGATTTGGATCTCAATCTATTTTATTATGTATGAGAAATATATCACATTGCACATGTTTACAGTTTTGGATCTTACAATATTAATAGGCTCCACAATCCCTGTGAGGCTGACTAGATCGCACCAAGCTCCTCAGCCTACAATATAACCCTTGGGATCAAATTGCTCAAATTTCCTCTCGCTCACCGACTTACAAATATAAGACAACTTCTACAAGATTTACAACCTTCATCTCTCTCTTCACTCTACAGTCAGGCAGGGTCCTCTTCCTAGACCTCCTAAGTACTATTTATACATATTGTTGGCTCATCAACCATTACCATATTCTGCAAAACCCCTAACCCTATTTCCATTAGGTCTCCCTTGCATGCACGCCTCGCGTGCCTCTCTCACACGTGCTGTGTTTTGTTCATTCTCTTATCTTCCAAAAATGGCCTTTTCCCAAAACTAGATCCTCATCCAACAACAACTATCTCAAAAGAAGACCATTCACCCAAATTCGACTAGTTAACCCTACAACTATTTCAAATATTAAACCCTTCCCAAGTTCTTCAAGAACCAAAATGGTATGTCTGCTAAAACATTATCATACCAATGTAGACTAACATTCAAAGATATACCCTTAGAAGCGAGAATATTCATTTTTTTTAAATGGGATGAAATGAAGCACTTTCAACTCCATATATAAATGAGTAAACCAACTTATGTGACACATACTCAAAGTTAGCAGAGGCCAGATATCACCTTCATCCACTGATCCCAATCAAGGCCTTATTAAACTATAATTAGCTAATAATCAAGAACATAATTAATATTGAGAAGACTTTAGTTTCACTCCCTTACTAAGGTAATTTGCTTAGCCTACTAACCTCACTTGTATTTCCCCTATGATGGATTCATAAACACCTTTCTTTTTTCTCTCTCTTCTGCAATCGATGATGTACATTTTATTAATATTCAATGTTCAAATACAATTTATATTTTTTTTCTTATAACCATTCATTATGTACATAAACAACACTGATTCAAAGATCAAAACTCGGTATTACACATTTTTAGGTAAAAAAAAACAACAAAATGTCATAAGGTTTATATGATAATAATTATTGCCAAGAACTCCAATGTAAAAATAGCAAGGTGCTCACAAAAAAGAGTGTGGCATCAAAAGAGGCAATGGGGATTTATGCGAACACATTCTCATTGTATTTTTTACGAACATGTACATGTTTTCAATAACAAACACATGTTATTTTTAAATAGCTTTAACAACTTCCAAACTTCCATGTAGGTACTAGGCACCACATAGCTAGTAAAACAAAATGCACCCACATTCCTAAATTGCATACATGTTAATAATGTGTGAACTTTTCTAAAACATGCATGTGTTTTTCTAATTATTAAAAAACAAAAATAGTTTAATCCCTCATTTCTTCTAAGTTTCACCCTTTGTTAGACCATGAGCACACTTTTACCACAACTAGAGACTTTTTCAAAATGTGGATGCCACTATGACAATGATAGGGAGGTTGGAATTGTTTGACAAAGAAAGGTATTTCCACACAATGTGAACACCTTCAATAACCACTCACACAACCAAATCAAATATCATTACACCAATTTTTTTGTGTGGTTAAAACCTTTTAAGAGGGAAACAATTCATGACCCCAACAAATGTAGCCACTTGAGGCAATATATTAATGCAAAAGAAAAATATCTTACAAGAGATTTGATCACAATTGATTATCAACAAACAACCCTCCATACTCTATAAATATATATCATGGAACAATTGGGTGGTAATCCATGGATTCATATAGTTGTTAATATCAAGGAGAATATGAGTCGTTGAATCACTCTATATCTAAAATATATTGTGACCATCAGATATTCTCTTTTTTCATGGAATTATAAATACATTTTTTCTATTGACTGTGTTATTTATACTTGGTAAATTATTTATTTATTGAGAAGAAATAAAATAATTTTATAATGTTAAAATGAAACATTACAAATTGATTAAGATGGACCATAACACACCATATCCAATTATAAAAATTTCAAACCCTAATTGATATGCACACACAATGAGATTGATTATGACATTAATATAATTACAAACCTAAACCATGATTTTTAAATGAACATAAATCCGTGACACCTTTCCTAGATAATGTTAGGGTAACATATGCTATTATATAATATTGAAGCCCCTAAATGGATAAAAACAAAATTATATATATATAAGTAGCGAAGATCATTGAATCATCCAAGTCAGATGTATTTATGTATAAAATATGATAAGGTGTTTTGTAAATGGATAATTGATATAGGTATTGCATAAATTTGAAATATTAAATCTATAAATGCAATATATTATGTATAATTATTAAAATTTTAAAATAGAAATTTGGTAAAAATAGGGGATATCTTGTAAAAATAGGTTTTTATTTTATTAGAAATATGTATTGAGAGGGAGTTCAACAAAAGGATTTTGTGAGTAATTTATCAATATCTAGTGAAACTAGAGGCATTCCTTAACATCCCATGAATGTGCATTCTATGTCAGGTTCACTCAGTGGAAACCCCATGACACAACCACTCCATACTTCTTATGGAGGATTGCAAAAGTGAAATAATGGGGAGAGTTTAAAGATTCATACTACACTAGCACTTAGAATAAGTGCTAGTAAATCAAATGGAATATGAAGAATAAGACCAAGTGACCTATGCCAGAAAAGGCATCCCTTGTTTTTCATTGTTGCAATAAGAAATATCATCAAAATACTAGTGGTTGATACTTAGAGGTATGTTCATTTTATGGAAAGAAAGGCCATAAGGTGGTATCTTGGTGGGAGAAACAAGCCACATGTCACAAGACAGATTGTTTTCCCTTTAAAATTATTAACTTGTTTTTAGAAAAAAACATCCATTTAAAAAGTAGTGTCATATCAAGATTTCCAAATTAAGATTACTTGTATTCCCTTTCCATATATAAAAATCTATTCTAGCTTATCTTTATTTATATATACAACATAAAATAAATTTTGAATCTAAAGTAAAATTTACTCCATGATAAATAAAAATCTTAGCACAATCTCTCTAATGTTATGTTACTTAAGATCATTTCCAAATTAAGATTACTTGTCTTCCCTTTCCATATCTAAAAATCTATTCATGTTGAAATTACTAAGACAACTAAGAGGGGGGGTGAATCAGTTGTTACTGTGCTTAAACAATTTATGACTATTCAAATAATTTTTAATATCCTTCAAGTGACCATCAATATTATACAAGATATGAACAACATAAATAATGAAGATCGGTCACACATAAGATATACACAGAGACAAATTTTCACGAAGAAACCCATAAAGGGAGAAAACCTCTTCTTCTTCGAATGATAGGCAGTCTTTTAAGTTTTGTACATCATCTATATTTGAGCACCAACTAAATGTGAGGCTACTACCTCTGTTTTACAAGCTACTACTTGTTGAGAGCACCAACTCTCTGGTTTCTCTAGCACCCACTAGAAGGAAGCATCAACTCCCTAAATTTTCTAGCAACAACTGGACTTATACAAGCAACAAATTGCATACATATAACTTCGTGTTTTCCCGAGCACCACCCTGCCACCCTATTTTTCTAGACACAACTAGATGGAAGATACAACTTCCAATATTCAAGAACCAACTTGAATATCACAGGACCATAGTCCTCCCTAGCACCACCCAACCTCCCTAATTAATATAAATGATTGAATAACCAACAATACATGTGCTTCAATTCTTACCACTTCTTCTTTGTTCTGCAATTCTTCTCTTCTTTTATTTGTTTTGTAGTTCTTCTCTAATTCAAATTGTTCTACAATTCTTCTCTTGCTTATGTCTATTCAACATCTCTGAGTTTTTATCTCACACTATCCATACTGTAATTTTACCTTTCTTATAGTTCAACTCATTTTTCTAGTTCGAACAACCAAGCTTCCACAATCATTCCCTTTCCATTTTATCCTATACCACCTATTCAGTTACACCTTGAATCTCCAAGAAAACACATCAGCAATCGAATCATCAAACGTCCAAGAACTATGATTCAGTTATGTTAACTAAGTCATAACTGATCAATTAACTGTGAAGTGCAACAATATCCCTTCGATCATATTCCAAATTGATCATCATCGTTCGATTAATTCTGTAGGGTCTCACGTTTATCTCATATGCCCACTAGTTGTGATTGAATGCTAAGCATAATTGATTTCGTGATTTCTCATTTCAGATTTCTTGTGATGAAGAGTCTCGACACTCCATGTTGTGATCGTTAGAACTCCGAAAAAGGTTCTTAGTTGGACTAGCTTCTTACCTTCTCATGACCATTGGCTATGACCAAGGCCTAATCTAGCAAGCGCTATGAAATTTCGCATTTTGAAACTTTTTTGATGATACGTCTTGACTCTCCCATGTTGTGATCTCTGAAATGGAGCTTTTTTGAGCTAGCTCCTCCCTCCAACTTTCGATGATGTGACCATGACCTATGACCACTTGCTAATCAAGAAATCACTTCACAATTCACGACTTCGAGACTACTGTGATGAGGCATATCGACTCTCCATGTCACGATCACCAATATAGATCTTGGTTGCACTAGCTCCTCCCTCCAACTCTCGACGATGTGAACATGTGCTATAACCACTCACCAATCAAATGAGTGCTTCATGATTTTCACTTTTGTCGTGAGTCTCATTGACTCCTCCAACTCCCGGTATCCGAAACCCCAAAATGGAGTTAGATCAACAGTCCATGCTCTCCCTTTGATCGACGACTCAGATCAAATCGTGGTTTCGCATTTCATGATTTCAAAGGATAGAGCACCTCCTTCCTTTGAATTTCCAGTCATTGAAATGCTAACCTCTTTCCACGTGTACTCTACATCCAATGGTCCACGACATACCTCGATCCAATGGTCCATATCAAATCAAGATTTCGCATATCGCATTGATCTCACACCACGCTTCGTTGACTTCTCCAATGTGCAAGTCAGTGAAATTCTAATCGCTCTCCACATTTCCTCCTCGACGATTGATCTGGATTTATGTAGGAAGATAATGAAATACATAAATACACATAAACATAGAGATGCAATGGAAATAAGACTTCATTTCATTAATAACAAATGACTAAAATATGCTTACAGACAGAATGGAAATAAACTAGCTAGGGTGTTGGTAGCTTATCTCTGAGAAGAGATATGGCCGCTACTCGCATCCATGAGAAGATGATTACATTGAGGCTTTGAAGGCCCTTTTACAATAAGAGAGAATGCCAAAATTCCTAGACATCCAAAAACCTAACCCTGGGAGATGAAGCGTCAAAAGTCATGTGGGCCCCGTTTGGGTAAGTTGGTGCATCAACTTCCCGAGGTCGTAACTTTTGCATACGATCTCCGTTTTAGGCATATGATAGCTCGTTGGAAAGATCTATCCGAGGCCTACAATGATCAAGACAAAATAACATCGTTAGATGATATTTTTAGACAGCAAAATACCCAATAAAACATCATTTAGGGCCTCAAAATGGCCCCGGAAGTTCATGACCCAAAAAAACTGCTAAAAATAGTAAACTGTGCGAAAAATGAAAAACTGAAAGAAGCAATGGTGGGGGTACAAGTGGAATAGGTGGGTGGCCACCAATATACACCTAGATCATTCCTCCCCCCTTAGGAAGCAATGGTCCCCATTGTGTTGAGTTCCTCCATGAGATGAGGAAACTTTTGTTGAACTTGGTCCCTGGTGAGCCATTTGCCTTGGTGAAGGAGTTGGCCTGCTTTGACAAGTCGATATAGCAGTATCCTTTGTTTTCGGGTGTTCTTGATCTGTGTATCCATGATCTGATCGGTTCTGTCTTGTTCCATGCAGTCTAGATTTAACTCTGTTGGTGTGAGTTGTTCTGCCATGTCAGATGTATCTAGTAGAGGTGGAAAGTAGGGCTGAAGGCGGTCCACATTGAACACTGGGTGAAGACCAAGGAATGGTGGAACGCTGAGCTCAAATTCATTTTCCCCTATAGCCTTGGTGAGGGTGTACGACCCATATCGAAGCGGACGAAGCTTGCGGTGGGGTCCAGCGAGGCACTCCTTTTGCAAATGTAGCCACACTTTGTCGCCCAATTGGAAGTTGTGTGGCACCCGATGTTGATCATGTCATTGCTTGTACTTAGAATTGGCTTTGTCCAAGATGTCATGAACTTGTTGGCAGATGTATTGAATGTGCTCAATGAAGTTCTTTGCCTTATCCGCCTCAGACTAGACATGAGTTGAATCTTCCTGAGTAGCCACAAATGGCATGGCTATGTCAATGGGACATAGTGGCTGGAATCCCAAGCCCACTTCAAAGGGGTTGTGTCTAGTTGATATATGGAGAGCCCGGTTGTAGCTGTGTTGTACATAGGGGAGGCTCTCATCCCATGTGCATGGATGCTTTGAATTGTACATGAGCAGAATGTGTATGATCATCCGATTGATGACCTCTGTCTAGCCATCAATGTGCAGATGGAAAGCGGTTGACTTGGTGACCTTGGTGTCCAACATTGACCATAGGTTGGACCGAAATGTACTAAGGAACCTACTGTCCCAATCTGAGATGATAGACTGTGGGATCCCAAAGTGTACCCACACTCGTTCAAAGAAGAGTTTAGCAGTGGCTTCTACTGTGATATTCTTCTTGCAAGCCATCATAATGGACATCTTCGAGAATCGGTCAACGACCACAAAAACATAGTCATTGCCATGCTTAGTAGAAGGAAGGCCCGACATGTAATCCATAGAGATGGATTCCCAAGGTTGACTGGGGGTAGGAAGCGGAGTATAGAGGCATTGCTTCTTGATGCTCGGTTTGGCAATGGCGAAAGCAATGTAGGACTTGATGTACTTCCCGACATCTTGTCGAAGGTTCGGCCAATACAAATACTTTTGCAGTATTGCCACGGTTTTCTCGACCCCGAAATGCCTAGTGACTCGACTGTAGTGTGCCTCCCAAATCATCTTGGCACTCTCACTTGAAGGAACACAAAGGTGTCCCAAGTGACAAAGAAGGGCATCCTGGAGGTGAAAATTGGGAACTTGCTTACCCTCCAAGAGTGTATTGTATGTGTTGTCGAATTCTACATCACTTCTGTAGAGAAGCGGTCAGTCGTAAGTCTCGTTCACACAAGAGTTGAGCACAGTGGTTAGCGCCACGATGGTTGGTCGACTGAGGCAGTATGAAAAATTATTGGTGCTGCCTTTTTTGTACTTAATGTTCAAATGAAACTGTTGCAGGTATGTGGACCACTTCTGATGGCGATCGTTCTGCAACTTCTTTTGTGTCTGTATGAACTGCAGGGGTCGGTGGTCTATGTGGATGACCGTTTCCTTTCCCAATATGTAATGCTTCCATTGTCGACAAGCCTACACAATGGAATACATTTATTTGTCATAAGTGGGATAATTTTGAACTGTGTCGGAAAGTGTCTCACTATGATATGCCACTGGATGCCCATGTTGAGTAAGGACTACCCCAATAGCATATTCAGAGGCATCTATCTCGATCTCAAATGGTTGTTGAAAGTCCGGTAATGTGAGCATTGGTGCAGAGCAGAGGTGATGTTTTAACTCCCCAAATGCCTTCTGTTCATATTCAGACCAAAAGAATTTTGCTTTAGCTCCTCCCTTGGTGACTTGACTCAAGGGCCAAGTGATATGAGAGAATCCCAACACAAACCTATGGTAGAAATTGGTAAGACCTTAAAAGATACGGATCTCTGTTAGGGTGGATGGGGCTAGCCAATTCAGAATGACATGGATCTTTCCTGGATCCACATACACCCCCCGCTCATCAATAATGTATCCCAGATACTAAACCTGGGTTATGACAAAAGTGCATTTCTCCAAATTGGCACACAACTTGTGTTGCTGTAGTGTTTGGAGGACCTGTCGGATATGGTGGAGGTGCTCTTCCCAAGTCTGGGTGAAGATCAGAATGTCATCCAAGTACACCACTACAAATGAGTTGGTGAATGGCCTCAGGATGTCGTCCATTAGCCTCATGAAGGTTGAAGGGGCATTCATCAACTTGAAAGGCATGACCAACCATTCGAAAAGGCCCTCCTTGGATTTGAATGCAGTCTTTCGCACATCAGAGGGTTCAATTGGTACATTGTGATACCCAGACTTCAAGTCGATCTTGCTGAAATATTTTCCCCCCTTGAGTTGGTCCAGAAGGTCATCAATCCGTGGGATCAGGTACCTATTCCGAACAATGATCTTTTTTAATGCTCGATAGTCAATGCAGAGTCTCCAAGTCCCATCATTCTTTTGCACCAATACGATTGGGCTCCCACAGGGCGATGAACTCGGCCAGATGTGACCTTTATGCAACAGCCCCTGAATGTGTCTCTTGATTTCGTCATTCTCCAGGACAGAGCACCAGTAGATGGGTCCATTGGGCAGCGGTGCACTTGGGGTCAGATCGATGGGGTGCTTGACCTGGTAGTGTAGAGGCACCTGTGCGGGGGAGGTGTCCTCGTACTCCTCCATGATCTTATCCATCTGTTGTTTTCGTGCAGTGGGGCCGTGTCTGGAGGTCATGGCCACAGTCTTCCACTTTCCCTGAGGGCGGATCATCATGAAAACAAATTTCCTAGTTTTGAAAATGATCTTACTGCATTGTTATGCAGTAACCAAAGAGATGGTGGTAGGCGGTGATATCTCCGATATCCTATACAACTTATTGCCCAAAGTGATAATAACAACATGAGGCTTGGACTCATACACAACATGTCGCTTCCACAAGTAAGGTTGGCCTAATAATACATCAGAAACATCAAGAGGAGCAATGTCACATAATACCGCATCCATGAAGGGCTTGATGTTGTAGGGAAGGCGACATTGTCGACTGACGTGGAGGTCCCATCCTTGGTGCAACCATCCGATGGTGTATGGTTGTGGGTGTGTTGTGGTCGGAAAGCCCAAACGCTTCATGACCTCTACCGAGATGAGGTTCTTCTGGCTCCCGCTGTCGACAATGAACTACAATGGGGAACCCTTTACCCACACCTTGGAATGGAAGAGACACTCTGCCTCCTCTGGATCTTCTGGTTCCTCCTTCTGGATCTTGGTGGTGGAAATGGTGGAGTTGGGCTCTGCATTGATAATTTGATTCCCCCTGTCATTCCCCTTTTTAGGTTCTAATTCAGATTCGGAGCGTGCATCCGATTCAGAAGCCTTCAACTCGGCTACCAGTGACTACTTGGCCCGACAATCACTTGTGTTGTGAGTGGAGCTCTTATGGAACTCACACCACTTCCTCGTGTCCTTTTTTGGCTTCGTGGTGTTGTTCTTTGATTATGGCTTTGGCGGGTTGTCCTGGGCTACCTCGCCTTAGCTTGGTCCTTTGTTTTGCGGTTTGGGAGTACCTTTCCCATGCTTTTGATTTGCAGACCCAAAGTCTCGCTTCTTCTGCTTGAACTTCTACTCAATCTTGGCAACATATCGGTATGCCACACCAGGTGAGGATATGTCGAGGAAATCCATTTCCTCCTGAATGTATCTGTGCAAACAACTGCGGTACTTTAACACCAAATGTTTCTATGAATCTTTGATACCCAACTTTGTGCGTAGGGTATGAAACAAATTCGTCATCTCATGCACATCTTGGTCCCTTTCCTGCCGCAACGTAGTCCATTGTATGTATTTGTCCTCATAGCTCCCCATGGGATAATATTGTTCCTTGATGGCATTTCATAAAGAATTCCAAGTGGGTGCGGCTGAGAACAAAGAGGGTTCTCCCTCATCCTCTTGCTCCGAGTACGTTTCCCACCAGTCTTTGACATGGGGGGTGGCTTTGAGGAGTGAGAAAATAATCTTTTCTCGGTCCCCTTCACCCACATATGTGAATGAAAAAGGCCATCCCCCTCTTCAGGATCTATTGGTTCTACTAGTTGAATTGTTGTGGTCGCAACAATAGCAATGGGGTCTATGTCGATGATATGTTTTTTACTGGTATTTTCAAAATCGAATTCTCAATTAGGGTTCGGCTTCTTATCTTTGATCTCGGCCACAAATGACTATTTGAGAAAAATTCATCGATGTTTTATTAGGGGATTTTGTGGTGTCCTTCGTATTCCCATGACACTTCTTTTCCTATGGCTTAGATTGGTTTTCTGGAAGCTGTTTCTCAAGGTCGTCTTTCTCATACTTTGTTTTTTGTGGATTTGGAGATCCGAACACCCGTTTGTTTTGTTGCCTAAACTTATGCTTGATTGTAACAACAGATCGATATGCAACACCGAGTGATGATATATATAGAAAATCCATTTCATTTTGGATGTACCTGTGTAGAGCACTGCAGTATTTCAGAACCAAATGTCGCTCGGAGTCTTTGATGCCCAGCTTGGTGTGCAAGGTATGGAAGGTATTGGTGAACTCCAGAACTTCTTGGCCCCTCTCTTTCTATAGTGTGTTCCATCTCATGTATTGGTCCTCATAGTTGCTAACAGGGTAATATTGTTCCTTTACCATATCCACAAAAAATCCCAATTGGGCTCGGCCCCATATATTCCAAAATCCTTTATGGAAGCTTTCTCCCAGTAAGTTTCCCATCAATGTTTGACATGGAAAAGATATTTAAGGAGTGTCAAGGTGATCTTTTCCCCGTTGAAAAAATTATGAACAGAGAAAAAACCTTCTACCGGATTTAACCATTTGTCTAGGGCATTCGCATCTATTTGACCTTCAAATACAGGAATATCAAAATTAACCTGTACCTTGAAAGGAGAGGTGCTTCAAAAGTAGTTTTTTGATGAATATGTGCATGTTTCTATTGGCAGGCGTTGAAGGATGTGGGAAAAATTCTCCATCATTTCGTCCATCTGTCGCGTGAGAGATTTCTCAAGCAACAGATTGATAGAATCATCTGCTCCACCATTTTTATTTTCTTCCATGGAGGGTTTCTTGGGCATGCGAGAGAGATTTTATTCAAGAGAGAAAATATCGAGACCCAACTTTCTATACTCGAACCTTGATGGGGACATGCACTGAAAAACGATCAAGAGCAGTCTTCTCTGATACCACTAATTTGGATTATTTTCAACACGAAATGAGAGCGAAGATATAATAAAGAAATGCACAAGGATGTCGTGGATATCCAATAATATAACAGAAATGTATCAGATATGAAACCATAAACACAGAGATACAGTAATACATGATTTCTATTAATGAAAGAAATGTACAGACACTGTAAAAATACAGAGTGAAAGACTCGTTAGAATGGTGGTAGCTTATCTCTGAGAAGAGATGTGACAGATACTTGCATTCGCAAGAAGATGGTTACAATGAGGCTCTAAAGGACTTTTTACAATAAACAGGAATTTCAAAAACCCTAGACATCCAAAAACCTAACCCTAAGAGATGAAGCGCCAAAAGTCCTATGGGCCCCGTTTGGGTAAGTTAGTACATCAACTTCCCAGGGTCGTAACTTTTTCATACGATCTTCATTTTAGGCACACGATAGCCCATTGGAAAGGTATCGTCAAGGAGATTCATTTATTGGGATGAGTCAAATCCTTTGGATATTATTGAGAATATTGATCTCGAAAAAAATTCATTTAGGCCCTCAAAATGGCCCTGTAAGTTAAAAACTGCTAAAAATAGTAAATTGCCAAAATTGCTAGAAAATTGTTTTGAGAAAGTTTCAAAAGGTGGGCAGCCACCAATATCCACTTGTATCAATCCTCCCTCCTTAGGAAGAAATGGTATCAATTGTGTTGAGTTCTTGAGGGAGAGAGGGAAGTGTTTGTTGAATCTGAATCTTAGTGACATACTTACCTTGTTGGAGACGTCACGTTGCTCAGTTTGTGGAAGGTTGTCACAACCTTCTTGCTAGAGGGGATGCGTTTTTTCAACAAGTTGAGCTATATGAGAGGAATGTGTACAGAAGGAATCATTGTGATTTGCTGCAACCTTGTCGACCTTCTTTTGTTGGATAAAAGGTGTTTGGGGCAAGGATGTAGTGGTTGCAATGTTATTTTTTTCACCTTTTGAACAGATTGTTAAGAAGTTGAATTTTGTAGTATGAGATACTACCTTGCAACACTGTTTAGTTGGAAAAATATATGGAACCACCTCTGGTATTTTGTAGAGATGACCGCCTAGAGAAACAATGATATTGTGGGGTTGAGACTCATAAATAGCATGGTGTTTCCACATATATGGATTTCCAAGAGAACATCACAGACATCCAGTGGAGAAACATCACATAATACCTCATCCTTGAAGGGTTGGATGTCATATGACAATCGACACTGCTAGCTGACACGGAGATCTCGTCCTTGGCGAAGCCACCCAATGTTGTATGGTTGTGGGTGCGGTGTTGTCGACAATCCCAACTATTTGACGACCTCTGCTGAGATGAGTTTCTTATGGCTTCCTCTATCAACAATAAAAAGCAGTGGGATCCCCTTCATCCACATCTATGAAAGAGAAAGGTGCTCTCCCTCTTCAGGATCTGTTGGTTCTTTTGGTTGAATTGTTGTGGAAGCGATAATAGCAGTGGTGTCTGCGTCGATGATCTGTCTTTTACAAGTATTTTCAGAATCAGATTATGAATAAGGGTTTCACTCCTTGTCTTTCATCTCGGCCACCAATGAATGTTTTGAGCGACATTCATCGGTGTTGTGCTAGGGCCTTTTGTGGAAATCACACCATTTTCTGGTGTCCTTCGTCTTCTTGTGACCCTTCTTTTCTTGTGTCTTAGACTGGTTGTTTGGAAGTTGTTTGTCAGGGCTGTCTTTCTCATACTTTGGCTTTTTCAGATTTGGAGATCCAAACTCCTGTTTGTTTTGGTGCCTAAATTTCTTCTCGATTTTAACAACATATCGATACGAAACACCAAGTGATGAGATATCTAGAAAATCCATTTTAGTTTAGATGTATCTGTGTAGAGCCCCACAGTATTTCAGAACCAAATGTTGCTTAGATTCTTTGATACCCTGCCTGGTGCACAATGTATGGAAGGTATCAGTGAACTCCAGAATTGCTTGGCCCCTCTCTTTCTATAGTGTGGTCCATCTCATGTACTCATCCTAATAGTTGCCAATAGGGTATTATTTTTCCTTTACCACAGCCACAAAAAAATCTCAATTGGGCTCGGCCCCATATATTCCAAACTTCTTTGTGTAAGCTTACTCCCAATAAGTTTCACACCAATGTTTGACATAGTGGAGAGATTTAAGGAGAGTGAAGGTGACATATTCCCTATCTGAAAAATTATGAACAAAGAAATAACCTTCTAGCATATTTAACCATTTGTCTAGGGAATCTGCATCTAGCTGAGCTTCAAATACGACAATATCAAAATTAACCTGTACCTTCAAAGGAGAGGTTCTTCCAAAGTGGTTGTTTGATGAAGATGTGCCTATTCCTATCGACAGACAATGAAGGATATGGGAAAAATTCTCCATCATTTCGTCCCTCTGTTGCGTGAGATCTTGCTCAAGCAACAGATTGACAGAATCGCCCGCTTTGCCATTTTTATTTTATTTTTCCATGGAGGGTTTCTTTGGAGTGCAAGAGCGATTGTCTTAGAGAGAGACAAGCTTGAGACCCAAATCTCTATACTCGGACCTCGTCAAGGACATGCACTGAAAAATGATCAAGAGCAATGTGCTTTGATACCACTGATCTGGATTATTTTCGACACAAAATGAGAGTGGAGATATAATAAAGAAACACACATAGATGTCGTGGATATCCAATAATATAACATAAATGTATTAGGATGCAACCATAAACAAAAATATATACTAATACATGATTTCTATTAATGAAAGAAATGTATAGAGACTGTAAAAATACAGAGTGAAAGACTCACTAGAATGGTGGCACCTTATCTCTGAGAAGAGATGTGATGGCTACTTACATTCGCAAGAAGATGGTTACAATGAGGCTCTGAAGGCATGTTTACAATAAACAAGAATGTCAAAACCCCATACAACCAAAAACATAACCCTAGGAGATGAAGCGCCAAAAGTCATGTGGGCCCCGTTTGGGTAAGTTAGTACATCAACTTGTCGGGGTCGTAACTTTTTCATATGATCCTCGTTTTAGGCGCACGATAGCCCGTTGGAAAGGTATCGTTGAGGAGATTCATTTTTTTGGATCAATTAGAGCCTTTGGATATCATTGAGAATATTTATCGCGAAAAACCTTCATTTAGGCCGTCAAAATGGCCTCGAAAGTTAAAAACTGATAAGAATGGTAAATTGTCAAAATTGCCAGAAAAATGTTTTGAGCAAGTTGGAAAAGGTGGATGGCCACTGATATCCACCTAGATCACACTAATACTTGTGGCAAAATGTTTTTCAACAATCCTTCTTGCTTGATCAATGCTACAACCCTCGATTATTCCAATCTTCGATTTTACAATGTATTGTCAAAAGGACTTAAGCCACCTTATTCCAAAGAGAGAATTCCTTCATGGATCTCCTCCTTTAGATCTTGTTCCTTTTGAATTGAGATTGGGCCACCATGTCCTCTTTTTACAACGACTCCATTTGGTCACAAATAAACTTAGGTTGACTCTCACCCACAATCGACTTCATTGAACCATTCAATTATTTACCTATATATGTATAAAGAAAAGATAATTCACAATCGCACGGGTTTAATTTACAATCTTATTATTCATAGATTCACACACATGCATGACCAATGAACAAGAAAATCAAACCAGAAAAGACACACAGTGAGGGGAGGCTTAACACAATAACTCCATTACCAATCTTTGCTACATAACAATTCCACACTTCATCTCCCCATTCCTATTCACTGCTCCAACCTACTAACTCTTACATTATTCTAGCCTCGATTAGAAACTCAGACGGTGGTTATATGCACAATGAGGACGATTGATCTCGATCCACTAACTTCTAAGGATGGGGTCAAATTGTCTATTTTTAGAAAATATCAAATACAAGTCTAAAAATCTTAACCTCCATATTGACTCTATCTTCAATGTAATCAATTCTGAGTCCTACATAATTGTGGGAAGTTACAGGAGTCCAACCTCTTTTAATTAAGGGAACCCACTCCCTTTATTCAATTTCAAGACATGTTAGAGGTCAATTTTCAATCTTTGGCCTATGATGGATGCTCTTGCATCAACATCTATGTCAATTGATGATTATTAGTAACATTCCATCATAAGAAAGCAAATGTTTTGTCATTAAAAAAAAATGGCTTAGCTTTTACAAATATATTATCTTGAATAGCTCTCTTTTTATCTAGCAACTATAATTTTCTAAAAATGCAACTCTTCAATTTGATACAAAATGATTTGAAAAGAAATAAATCCCCTCCCACATTTCAAGTGTAGTTATGGATTTCTCAATTTCTACATTTCACATTCTTCCACTTTCCAACACAATTTTAAATTACAACATTTTCACCTCTTCCCCACATAATAAGGGCATCAACTAGAACTTCATCAAACATGTATCCCCACCAAATTCGTTGACGAAGAATATTGGTGTTGTATTAAGTTTTATTGGATAGAGGGTAGAAAGACAGCTTTAGTGTTGAGAAATATCAATTTTCCTTTGATTATTTAATATTGGCCTTGTTTAATTGTTCTAGGTTTTAATTTTTTCAGTTGTAATTCGTGGACATAAATCTCTATGAAACATGTATCCCCGAATTTGTTGACTAACCCCAAATTCGTTGACTAAGAATATTTCCCTTGTATTAAGTTTTACTGGATAGAAGATAGAAGGATGGCTTTAGGGCAGAAATATCAATTTGCCTTTGATTGATTTAATATTGGTATTATTTAACTGTTATACGTTTTAATTTTCTTGATCATAATTCAAAAACATAAATCTGTATGACATTATTATTTTATATTGTTAAAATTTATTTTTGAATGCAAAAATAAATTAGCATACTAAAAAATTATTGAAGTATTAGAATTATACAAAAATAATCACTAGAATATACAATGTATGAATTTAACAATTTCTCACCAGATTTCAAATAGAGCTTAAAAAAATATATAAAAGAAAGAAACCAATATTGTTTTAATATCACTTTGGTAAGTGTGATGTTGTTTATTACGCCGATAGGCGTCCCCCCTATCATAATCGATGGGTTAATTAATCTTTTAATCAAAAATTCTAATCTTATGGCCTACAATGAAAGATGTCGTCATATTCTTCGTCGTTCACTCAAATAAATGAATAGGATTTAATGTTCTTAACTTCCGTGCATTTATGAATGCGTCTGTTTCTTTGTTTACTTTTTCACATTTACTTAATCTTAATTAAAAAATTACTGCCCTATCCATTGATTTCCACGCTTAATAATTAATTTGTATAATCAACCTCATTGCCACGTTCCAGTAATTAGAGAAAGATGGAGGGTCGCTTCCTGTACCCACGACTCCGAGTGCCAGTCCACTGCAGCAGTTGTAACGATTTTCTTATATGCAATGTACAATGAGATATTTCTGAAACGTTTTGGTTTTTTATTTTTTGGTTTCTCTGGATATGAATGCGCAGGCGACGGTGCAGGCAGGCCGCTTAACATCTATACGATTGGATTTTGCATGACCAGGTTCGAATGGTGAGGAGTATTTACA
>ML804798.1:280364-292261 GCA_009831015.1 Picea engelmannii
GGCTCCCATAAATCCTCTTCGTGTGCTCCTCCTCCAGAGGCTATCCTCTACGCAACTCTTCCCGATCCAACGGCTTACGGGATTTCTATGTGAGATCCGACGGCTGTCGGTCTCCTTCTTCTGTAGGCTCCTCCTGAGCTCCTAATGGACGTAGACGCCTCAATGGTCCAGATCTTCTTTCCCCGCCCGATCCGACGACTCAGATTTCCCAATAACTCCTTCTATGCACGCTAGGGCTTAAACCCCGCGCAACTTGTCTAGATCTAACGACTGACGGGATTTCGTCCAAGATCTGACGGTGCAGATCCATTCTCCCGTATAACCGGTAGCTCTTCATTGGGAAAAATCGTTTAGTTACATGAAACATCATGTGATGTACAATTTCTTTCTTTAGGAACGGTCGAAATTTGTATGGTTCTAACGTTCCGGAGTTTCTTCATTATTAAAACTTTTACACTATTCTTACGTAATATAAATCTGCTAAATTTCCTTTTCTTTTCAGCCTGCGCATCGGTAGTTCCCATTTAGGTAATTTTGAGGTAAAGTAGGCATGTTCGAGGTCCCGCAAATATCATTTGCATTTTATTTAGTGAGGTTTGTGCAATTATTAAATTTTCCCAACTTCAGGCTTTCGACAGAAGCTTACCCCGATATTTTCATTGATTTCAGGTGTCTATTCTACCTCAAACTTCGTTGACAAGTAATCCTCAAAATAAACCTAAGTTATCATCTATGTTTCTCGTGCTAAATAGCTTTATTCCTGCCATTTTAAGGTTAGTCCTTTTGTGGAAGGTGATCCCTCCCATTATCCGGTTTGCTGCCACTATTTTAAAGGCATTCCTTCGAATGTTCAGACTACTGTAGTAGCCATATATGACCCAGTTAAAGGGTATTGTCTACAGTGGTTACTTGCGATAATTTAGGGGTACTACCTGAGTATATTTTTGGATACTGTATCATTCATATCCGGTCAAGCTGGACGTGTGTTTCTTACAGGTTAAGCGTGGCTGGAGTTAACACTCCGGGTTTCGGCCCTTAGGCTCCAGATTTCGAACTAAGACGCTCTGATACCATATTATTAATTTTAATTATCTAGTGATTTATTTATTATTTATCAATTATTAAGTGGGTTTATTTCATTATTATGGTCACATTACATTCATTATCCCCTGGTATACCATCTTAAATATTCATTTGCATATTTTATCCTTAAAATATGGAAAAAAAAAACATATAATTTTAACTACCTAGTGGTTTATTTATTATTTATCAATTATTAAGTGGGTTTATTTCATGATTATGGTCAAATTACATTCATTATCCCCTCATATATCATCTTAAATACTCATTTGCATATTTTATGCTCGAAATATGGAAAAAAAACATATAATTTTAACTACCTAGTGGTTTATTTATTAGTTATCAATTATTAAGTGGGTTTATTTCATGATTATGGTCACATTACATTCATTATCCCCTTGTATACCATCTTAAATATTCATTTGCATATTTTATGCTCGAAATATGAAAAAAAAACATATAATTTTAATTACCTAGTGATTTATTTATTATTTATCAATTATTAAGTGGGTTTTATTTCATGATTATTTAATTACCTGTTTATTGTAATTATTTCATTTGTCTCCTATATATATACTAATGTGACCTAGTTTTATAATCATCTCATCTCATTCTTGCACATTTGTTCTATTGTAGAAGGAGGTTTTCCCCTTGAAGAGGTTTATATTTAATTATTTTATATATCTCTCAAGGTGAGAATCTTCTTCTCTTTATATTTTTAGGCTATTTTGGTATTTGTTTCCTAATGTCAACCAAATTGAATCTCGGATTAACTTTTGGAACTTGTCACCAAATTCTCCACTCCAATCCATGCCAACGATGAATGCATCATACCTTTCGATGTCCTAATTTGAATCATCAAGGAGATATGATAGCTTGTCAAATTGCTAAGACTATTTGTGTCATGTTGTTCTTGACAATAACCTGCTTATAGTTCATGAATGAAATCATGATAGTTTAGGAACATGGGAATTTGAACCTATGTGGCATGGACCTAGCATGTTGTGCCATGTTGTCGATAAGGACGCATGAGTTCATGGATTATGAAGGGAATTATTTTCCTAAACCTCGCAATGGGCTCTACCTAAAAATGTATTATGTGTAAGCCATCAGGTGTATAGTACTTTGTACCTTATTGCATTTTACATTGCGTTTTCAAAATTTTGTATTAAAAATAACAAGTTTCTATTGAAGGTTTATATTGGATTTATTAACTTCTAGGATAATGTTGTTGATAATGCTTATAGGACTTGGGAGAAATTTTATTTAGCACTTTTTATATGGTGGTCATCACTAAATTCGAGGTATGTGTTGTTAACTAGCATATATAAATAATTGTTTTCCTTCATTCTGATCTTGCATTATTAACCATTAGTTTTTCAACATTATTCCTTATGTTTGACCCATCCATGTTGTGACATTATTCTATATTTTTATTTCACATCATAACTTGTGAAATAGTGCCTTCCCTTCATGGGCTCCCTAGTTAGCATTCTCTTTTACATTTGGCACTCATGCTATGATTTTCTATAGGCTTAGTGATCTATATTTTACGAGAAAAATGAAATAAATACATATTATTAAAAGATGATTAACACAAAATAACAAAGATATAGTAAAACATATTTTCTATTCAATAAGGAAATAAGATGGAACTATAAAATGGAGCTGAAAACAAGCTTGCTAGAATGGTGGTGACTTATCTTTGAGAAGAGATGTGACGGTTGCGCTCATGCGCAAGAAGATGATTACAATGAAGCTCTGAAGGAATTTTTACAATAAAAAGGAATGTAAAAAATCCTAGACATCCAAAAACCTAACCCTAGCAGATGAACCGCCAAAAGTCATGTGGGCCTCATTTGGGTAAGTTAGTACATCAACCTCCTAGGGTCATAAATTTTGCATACGATCTTCTTTTTAAGCGCACGATAGCCCATTGGAAAGTTCTATTTGAGGACTACACATTTTGTTGCACTCTAAAAAAAGGAATATTTGACTATGGAGAGCCCTAAAAACATTGTTTAGGGCCTCGAAATGACCCCACAAGTTAGGGACCCGAAAACTAAGAAAACAAAACTCCCAAACTCGAAAACGTCTGAAATGAACCAGTTGGAATAGGTGGGAGGAAAACGACATCCATTTGGATCAATATTCCCTACTTAGGAAGAAATGGTCTCAATTGCGTTTATTTCCCCCATCAATTGAGGAAATTTCTATTGAATTTGGCCCCGGGTGAGCAACTTGCCTTGGTGCAGGAGTTTCCCTACTTTGACAACTCAATAAAATTGGATCCTTTGATGTCGGGTGTCGTTGATTTGTGTGTCCAAAATCTGATCATTGGATGAATGTTGCATGCAATCAAGGTTGAGCTTTTTTGGTGTCAACTACTCTGCTATCTCTAATGTGTCCAATAATGGTGGGAAATATGGTTGAAGGAGAGCCATGTTGAAGACTGGGTGCAGGCCAAGGAAAGGGGGAATGTTGAGCACAAAAACATTGTCACCCACACCCTTGGTGATGGTATAAGGCCCATATCGGAGTGGGTGAAGATTTTGATGGGGCCATGTAAGGCATTATTTCTGCAAGTGCAACCAAACTTTGTCACCCACCTAAAACTTATGTGGAACCTAGTGTTGATCATGGTGTTTATTGTACCTGGCATTATACTTCTGTAAAATATCCTAAACCTATTGAAGGATGTGCTAGATCCGCTCAATGAACCGGGTGGCTTTGTCAGCTTCTGGTGGAGTAGGGGATGACTCGAACGAGGTGTTTTGTAGGGGTAATGCAACATCCATGGGGACCAATGGCTAGAATCCCAACCCCACCTAAAAGGGGTTGTGGTCAGTTGATCTATGCAAGGATTATTTGTAGCTATGTTAGACATAAGGAAGACTCTCATCCCATGTGCAGGGGTTCTTGTAATTGTACATGCGCATGATATGTATGATCATCCAATTGACGACTTTAGTTTGGACATCTGTATGGGGGTGGATGGTAGTGGAGTTGGTGAGCTTGTTATCCAACAGTGACTAGAGGCTCGACCATAATGTGCCGAGGAACCAACTATCCTGATCTAAGACAATGGTTTGTGGCATCCTAAAGTGTACCCAGACATGTTCAAAGAAGAGATTGGTAGTGGCCTCTATGTTGATGTTTTTCTTCCAGGCGGTCATAATCGCCATCTTGGAAAAGCGATCAACAACCATAAAAACACAGTCATTTCCCCTATTGGTTGATGGGAGGGTTAGCATGTAGTCCATTGATATGGATTCTTGTGGATTTTCAGGAGTAGGCAGAAGGGGCGTACATGCCTTGTTTTTTAGTGGTCGGTTTGGCAATAGCATAGGAGATGTAGGACATGATATACTTGTCGAAATCCTATCGAATTTTAAGTGAGTAGAAATGTTTCTACAACACTACCACTGTCTTTTCAATGCCAAATTGTCTTGCCACCCGACTGTAGTGAGATACTCAAATCATCTTCGCACACTAGCTTGATGGAATGCATATATGGCCCAGATGACACAACAACCCATCATGGAGATGGAAATTAGAAACCATTGAGTTTGCTCCCGACATTTGGTAGGTGGTGGAGAAGTCGGGGTCTGTCTCATAGAGGTGGCACCATCCAGAGGTCTCATGGCCGCAAGAGTCTAGAACCATGGTGAGTGTTGCAACCAGAGGTCGGCTGAGGTAATCAACAACTCAATTGGTACTTCATATTTTATACTTGATGCTGAGGTGGAACTGTTGTAAGTATGTGGAACACTTTTGATGGTGGTCATTCTACAATTTTCCTTTGGTTTTCATTAACTGTAGTGACTTGTGATCAATGTGGATGATTGTATCCTTCCCCATAATGTAATGTCTCCACTGGAAATAGGCTTGCACAATGGAGTACATTTCTTTGTCGTAAGTAGCGTACTTACGAACAAAATTTGATAGTGTCTCACTATGATATTCCACGGGGTGGCTATGTTGAGTGAGAACAATGCCCACAACATAGTCTGAAGCATATGTCTCTATATCAAAGGGATGATGTAGGTATGGTAATGAAAGTACTGGGGATGAGCACAAACGTTTCTTCATGTCATCGAAGTATTTTTTTTGGGACATGACCCACACAAATGTTTCCTTACCGCCACCCCTAGTTACTTGGTTGAGGACCCATGCAATATCAAAGAATCCCAGCATGAACTTGCAATAGAAATTGGTGATGCCCAAGAAGCTCTAAATATCAATGAGTGTTGTTGGGGATAGCTAGTCATGGATGACCTGGATCTTGGCTGGATCCACATGCACACCATGTCGATCAATGGTGTATCCTAAGTACTAGACCATGTCCATGTTGAATGAGCATTTTTCCAAGTTTGCATATAGTTTGTGTTGTCGCAAGGTGTACAGAACCTATTGAATATGCTATAAGTGTTTTGCCCAAGTCTTATTGTAGATGAGGATGCCATCCAGATACACCACTACAAAAGTGCTAGTGAAAGGTCGCAGGATATTTTCCATCATCCTCATAAAAGTTGTTGGAGCATTTGTCAAACCAAAGGGAATGACCTACCATTCAAAAATACCTTCTTTTGACTTGAAGGAAGTATTTCACACATCTGTATGTTCTATTGGGACCTGGTGGTAGATAGATATAAAATCAATATTACTGAAGAATTTGGCCTTTGTGAGTTAATTAAGGAGGTCATCAATTCGGGGAATCAGGTACTAGTTTCAGACGGTGATTTTATTCAGGGCCTAGTAATCAATTTAGAGTCACCAGGTCCTGTCTTTCTTCTACACTAGTATGATTGGACTCCCACAAGGTGATGAGATGGGACAGATGTGCCCCTTGTGGAGCATTTCTTGGATCTTCCTCTTGATCTCCTCATTTTCTAATAGAGAGAAACGATAAACCAACCCATTGGGTAGCGGTGGGTCTGGGGTCAGATCGATGGGATGCTTGACATGGAAGTGTAGAAGTACCCCAGTAGGATAGGAGAAGATATCTAATTATTCTGCCATGACCTTATCCACCTTCTTTTGTTGTGTGGAGAGATTGGTTTCCCTGGATGTGGCTATGATATTTCTCTTACTCTGAGAGCGAATCACGAAGAAGAAAAATTTCCCGATCTGAGAGATGAGCTTCCTGCATTGCTTGGCAGAGATCAAGGAAAAAAAACTAGGAGTGACTACCTTGGGTATCCTATACAATTTCCTGTTCAAAGTGATAATAACACTATGAGGCCTAGACTCGTATACAACATGATGTTTCCATAAATAAGGTTCGCCCAAAAGAACATTACAAACTTCAAGAGGAGAAACATCACACAATACCTCGTCTTTGAAGGGCTTGATATCGTACGATAGTAGACACTGTTGGATGATGCAGATATTGCTTCCTTGGCGGAGCCATCCAATCGTGTAGGGTTGTGAGTATGGCATTGTCGACCAGGCCAACCATTTGACAACCTCTGTTGAGATGAGCTTCTTCTAGATACAACTATCAATGATGAAGTGAAACAAGGTGCCTTTTACCCACATATGCGAATGGAAAAGGCCCTCACCTTCTTTTGTCTCATCTGTTTCACTAGGATGGAGCTTGGTGGTAGCAATGATGGAACTAGGTTTTGCATCAATGATCCATCCTCCCCTTTCTAGTTCTCACTCAGAGTCAGAACCTGCATCTGATTCAGAGGCTTTCACTTCAGTCAGCAGCTACTGCTTTGATCGAAAATCAACAGTGTTATGCCAAGGGATCTCAGGGAAGTCGTACCACTTCCTAGTATCCTTCTTTGTACATTCAGTGTCCTTCTTTGCTTGCGGCTTGTAATGGTTTTCTTGATATTGTCCATATTTTCTCTGTCCTTTGTTCTATAGGTTGGGGCCGCTCTTTTCTGGTTTTTTTTGTGAGGGGTTCCCAGGCCCAAATTTTCTCATCTTTTATTTGAGCTTTTGCTCGATTTGGATGACATATTGATAGGTCACACCTAAGGACTAGATGTCCATAAATTCCATTTTAGTATGGATGTATCTATGAAAATAAACGCGATACTTGAGCACCATATGTTGCTCTCAATCTTTGATAATCAGCTTGGTGGGTAGAGTATAGAAGATATTTGTGAAATCTGGCACTGCTTGGTCTCTCTCTTGTCACAGTGTGGTCCATTTGGTATACAAGTCATCATAACTTCCGATAGGGTAGTATTGTTTCTTAATAGAGTCCACGAATGATTCCAAGTGGATGCAACTGTAAATAATAAGGGTTCCTCTGTTTCCCTTTTCTCACAAAAAGTTTCCCACCAATATTTGACATGGGGAACAACTTTGAGGAGTGAAAAAGTAATTTTTTCTCTATTTGAAAAGTTATGGATAGGAAAATATCCTTCTAGTAAATTCAACCACCTGTCTACAACATTTGCGTCTATCTAACCTTCAAATATAGTGATATTGAAGTTGATTTGTACCTTGAAGGGGGCAACACCTCCTCTCAAGGAATATGTGTCGCTTGTTGGTAGTCGCCGAAGGACTTGTGCAAAACTATCCATCATCTCGTTACTTTGTTGCATGAGGGATTCCTCAAGAATTTTTTTGAAAGGATCTCATGTCCCATCATATTTAATTTCTCCTGCTATGAGAGGTCATTTGGGCATGCAAGAGCTTTTTTCCTCAAGAGAAACAAGCTCGAGACCTAATTCTTTGTACCCTGATCTTGTTGGGGACATGAATTAAGATGAAAAGGATAAGACCACTCTGATACCACTGATCCATATTTTATGAGCAGAACGAAATGAATACAGATTATTAAAAGATGCTTAGCACATAATAACATAGATACAGTAAAAATGGTTTTTTATTCAATAAGGAAATAAGATGAAACTATAAAATGTAGCGAAAAACAAGATTGTTGGAATGGTGGCGTATTATCTTTGAGAAGAGATGTGACGGCTCCACACATTCGAAAGAAGATGACTGCAATGACGCTTTGAAGGCATTTTTACAATAAACAGGAATGTCAAAAACCATAGACATCGAAAAACGTAACCATAGGAGATGAAGTGCCAAAATTCATGTGGTCCCCATTTGGGTAAGTTTATACATAAACTTCTTGGGGTCGTAACTTTTTCATACGATCTTCGTTTTAGGTGCACAATAGCCTGTTGGAAAGGTCCATCCAACGACTAAACATTTTTCTGCAATCTATTAAAGGGAATTCTCGACTTGATCAACATGCTCTCTTGGCATCTCTACATGTTCTGCACATGAAATGATCGAGTGTGTATTCCTAAGTGGTAATCCACTTGGTGATTTGCATGTATGTCAATTTGAGTGTATATGAGGAATTTATAATTAAGTTAATAAAATAAAAGTCTCTCGATATTTTTGGCCCAAAATGATATAGTTAGTTTATTTTTATATTGTATGATTGTATATTTATTCATAACTGTATCAAACCCCCTGAATATTGTCTCATACATTTTCTATTCAATATGATGGTGCTCGCAGACTTACCTCTGAAACATCAAATGTCACATGTATGTATCTGATTATGATCTTGTGAATAAATAATTTTCCTCATCGATTAATCTCATAGAGTTCGATGGTTGTAACTTCGGACTCGACCTTCCTATTAGAAGCAATGCTCTAGCCCTTCATTTCTAAAATTTTCCATTTCAAATGAACAAATTACTATTTTTGAAAAAAACAACTACATATTCATTAACGTTGACATTGATAATAGTGGCATACTCAACCAATGTTATTCCGAACAAGAAATATGCACTTAACATGGAAATATTTATTAATGTATATAATTATTTATAAAAGACTATATATATATATATATATATTGCAATGTTGGATTGAGATATTACTTCATTTTCACAATAATTCATAATTTTCATGAGACAAAATTACCATAACTACCACATACTTTATGACAAGGCACATTAAACTATGGATTTTCATCCAAACATATTTCCAAATGTTTCACTGAACTAGGAAAAGTTCCAAATATGATTGAACTACATGCAAATAGAGTTCCAAATGTTTCATTAATTAGGGAGAGTTCCAAATGTTTTATTGAACTACATAGGAACTAGTTGCTTTTCAACTATTTCCCTTGTTTTATATCTTTTCAACCACGAAGAATATTTGGAATAAATTTATTTTGTGTTTATACATATAAACCCTTCACATGTTTTCAATTTTGGCTATATCTTGGTTATATGAAATAATCCATATTTTGTCACTTCTCATCACTAGTAGAAAAACAACCAAGTTGACAACACCTCTTAGATTATTTCCATACATAGTTACAAATGATGTTTCCCTATCAAGTTATTCACAAAACTATTTTATAATAATTCATCATGTGCCAAAACTAAATCCCACTTTTTGGTTTAACTCTTTACAAATAAATTAAATCCCACTATTTTGGCTTAACTCTTTACAAATAAATTAAATTGAAGTTTGATCCTTTGTATATGCTTTTTTTGTGGATCAAATTTATCCCCTTAGCTAATAATTATAGATCTTAACCTTGTACAATATTTTACTGCAAACAAACCAGCCCCTCAACCCAATTCCCACCAATGACCCTCGTAGTAGCCCTTTCATGGAAGAAGTTTCTCCTCTTGAGAATTATTCCCCTCCACCCAGACGTAGCCTTGAAATTTACCCTCCAAGAGCCTACTCTCCATACCATTTCTTTGGCACTGATTCCTGCGCGATGGAGGAAGAGATTACCCCCAGTTGGCTAGGTGCTCCCTTGACAACAATGGCAGTGGTGGATGCATAATGAGACACATTGGATGTAGAGGATGTTGCAGATGCAGCGTAAGAAATGGATGCATACATGACAGAGGAACTGCCTCTACGCACACCGATTCAATTTGTGGAGGGGTACCTTCAGCTCATCTTCGATTTGGGAAAAAAAATGGATGACGAGGCCCAAATCCATAATTTCTTGGGACAACGCTTGGACCTCCTGATCGATGCAATGATGGCTTCTCTAGCTAGTAAACGATGTCCAACCCATGGACAAGTTTTTGTCCTAGCCTACAATGCCCAAGGATGAACGATCCTAAGCTAGCTCTTTGAGGTTTTATGGTTTTATTTTTCTTTAGTCAATTTTGTGGAGAATTAGAATTATCTGTCAAGATTTGTAAGGAATTCAGCCATGGCCACTACACGATAGAAAATTTTAATATTTGTTTCCATAAACGATTTCAATTACAGTCATAGATACACTTGAATCTGATGGCCACCTATCCTGGTTTCCCTGTTGTGGTGGGTTAGGTGGAAAACTCTAACTTTTGTATTGACACGTAAATATGTGAATATCAATATAGTGCTATTTTATTTACAAAAATAAAATATTTTACTGCAAACATATTTTCAATAAAAGAATAGAAAATATACAATGAAAAATACACACATTACATAGAGATTTTTCCCCTAGAAACCCAAATCGGGAAAACCAACATATTCTATATTCATTTCTGTGCCATACATTGTTTACAATACAATATACATATAGGAGCTAACAGAATCCAAAACCTTAATTCAATGACCTGGATTAGTCAACAACCCTAATTTCATAACCAAAAATAGAAAAACATCGGTGAAAAACCATGTGTGAAAAAACCACCCATAAATGGACACAAAAACCGAGGAATTTTTTTTGCAGGGGGGTGATTCCCCCAAAACCCCACGCAGGGGGGCTCTACCCCCTTGCAACCCCTCTGCGCACCTAGCACAAAGTAGACACTAGATCTAGTCATGCAAAGAATATAACACATATCCAACAATAACTAATAGGTTTTCAAAAAAATGTTCTTGATTTTTATGGGAAATGTTTTTGTAGATCAATTGCTATAATTTGTCTACCAATTCCCACACCTTGGGGTTACCTAAATCTTCATCATGTTGTCTTTTACTGATATAGTCTGTTTCAATTAATTTCCTTTCCTTTTCTCTCTTTGTTCATAATAATCAAGATTATATCCTCGTAATCCATTTTTGGATTTTACAATCCACTTGGTTTACCCTTTCTTCTTAATCGAATTGATTCCTAGTATATCACTCACGATGAGTCCTAGTCACTATCAACAATTCTTTTGGATGGGTTATTCTTGAGACTTCAAATGATTTTTAATTATTTCTCTAAATTCCTTGAGAGTTATTTCATAGTGACTACTATCATGGCCACCTAGGCCACACTTTGAACAAATAATAAGTCTTGATATGATATAGATGCACATGTGCAATGTTGGCCATATGTGTTAATGCCGAGGATAACTCCTTCAAACCAACCACCTTGGAAGCCTTCCTCACTCGTGCGCACCTCAACTTTCATATTCTCAGGAAGCTCCATATTTCTAACTTTTACTACGGTGTCAAATTATTAATGAAAAATTATCAAAACACATGGATTTCTATATAAAATACATATGTATTTATAGTTTCTTACGAGGATTATGTCAAATACCTCTTATTATTATATTATTTAATCTTAACTACTTAGTGAGTTTATTTATTATTTATCAACTACTAAGTGGATCTATTTCATGATTATGGCCACATTACATTCATTATCTCCTTGTATACCACCTTAAATACCCTTTTACATATTTTCTCCTCGAAATATGGGAAAAATCCATATAATATAACCTATTAAACAATATAATCAAGTGATATCATGCATTAGCATCCATTCATCTTCTTACCCAAATGTGAACATAAAATCTAATTGCAACATTTCCTCAATATTGATTTCTTTTAATGAAATGAGATAAATATTAACCATATCTAACTAA
>ML804798.1:335515-348013 GCA_009831015.1 Picea engelmannii
CTTTTCAATTTTAGGGAGTCTGAAAAGAGCTTAACTATGGACTCCGGGGGGGTTTCTTTTTCGTAGATTTAGTCCCTCAGGCCCGAAAAAGGAATAAAATTATACTTGAGGATACTCTTCTAAAGAATTGGAATTCGATAGAGCATTCCTTTGTCCGTACAGTTGACCATCCGGACTGAAAAAGGGGTAAACTATCGTCGGACAGACGTGACTTCAAATTTCAGTTTAACGAGCGTGAAGGGTCACAAGATCACTCAACAATATTTTCATGTTTAGAGGGTCTGAAAAGGGCTTAAAAGCAGACCCGTTATGTTTTGGGAGTCCGGAGGGTAAGACAAAGAGTGAAAAAGACAAATGCTAATGAGGCTCAAACTCGTATTCCAGAAAGACTATACGGACTCCCGAGCCTACAATGTTGTTAAAAACGGCATGGACAGCATAATGCAACCATGAACTATCTAGGGCATCCATGTTTTGGCAAGCTCTACCACCAAGTTATGACACTTCTAGAACATATATGACGGTTCCATGTCACAACCGGATGGGATCGATCCTATATCGTAAGAACAAAAGGCAACGAGATGCAACAGTGGGGATGAAATCCTACCCTATATGCTCAAGTTGACTTTTGATATTTTTTTATGGGTCGTCTATATATATATATATATATATATATATATTTTTATTTTTATTTTCTGAAACTCAATGAAAAATGTCCCAATACCTGATCAAATCCCTCCCATATAACTCCAGAACCCCTCAAAATGGTTTTTGGTATAAAGAAACTAATAAAGGGGCCCAAAAAACAGTGACAAAAAAAGGCCAAAAAGTCTATAAATAGAAGCTGGCAGCTCATTATCACCATTGCTGATTTGGAAATTGACTGTGGAGCTAAAAGACCCTCTTTGCCAAAGATCGTGATTCCGGGAGCTATAGTGGACGAAATGGACTTCTGCTTGTACCAAGTAAGTACAAACTCCCTCATCTTGCATTTCAATACTTCATTTATTGTTTTTGGGCGCGTTTTGGGGGTGGCCATCGACCTCCAAGAGGTCGGCCCTAGCCAAACGCGGGTTGTCCAGGGAAAGCCCACGGGTACCCACGCGCAGATTCAAAACTGTGCGCGGGTACCCGCGACTGTCGCCTCGACAGCCCGCGGGTTACCCCCGCACAATGGAAAATTGAGTGTACGAGATCTAACTCCCCTTTTTTTTTTCTTTGTGTGTTTGGCAAGATGTATGTTCATTGGAGAGAGAGGGAGCACGAGGCTGCCAATGAGGCAGTGGCTGCAGATCCGAATGTTATGGCCGTGCTGACGCAGTGTGGCTTAGTAAAGTTTTTCCTGTGTTCGTTTATGCGCGCTCAACCCAGGCTACTGAATGCCTTGGTTGATTATTGGCACCCATATGCAGAGGCCTTTATGATAGAGGGGAAATCCTTGGTGCCCACCACCGAGGACATTTACTTTTTGACGGGCCTCTCGAGGAGAGGGGAACCCGTCAACTTTCAGACCTTTCCTGCGGGGCCGAGCAAAGTCTCAGAATTGATAGAGGAGTACTATGAGGCTGGGACCGATCAAAGATCTTCCTCAGTTCCCATGAGTAGGATTACCAGCCTCGCCCTCCAGACCATCTTATCACTCATTGGGCGAATTACCGGCTCTGCAGCCGTGCATCAAGCTTCGCGCGTACAAATGAACTGTGCGATTCAGTGCATGAATGCGCAAATTTTTGACTAGAGCACCACACTACTGGCAAGAATGACAGGGCATCTGACAGCTTGTAGACAACGGACACATAGGAACTTCGGGTTTGGGACCATCCTGTGTTCGTTCTTTTTTGAGAGAGTTCCATGCTTCAGTCCTCGGTTGAAAGTACGAGGACATATGGCGAATTTCCTTGCAGTGTGCAGATGGGCAGCGTTGCTGCCGCGACAGGGTGGTGGGAGGACCACCGAGGCCTTCAATGATGAATTCTTCGCGTGGCTGTCGCGACAGATCCCAGTGATCAAGGATTATCCATATGCAGGGATAGACTTTTCCAGAGATCCAACGATACCATTGCCTCCTAGTGAGGAGCGAGGGGAGATGGGTAAGTCTCCACCTATCTAAATTTTTTTTTTTTGTTTGCATATTTAATTTTTACGTATTTTTGATATATATATCATGTTTTTTGTATAACAGAGTTTTTGATGGGTGTACATTGTGTTGCGTGCAGATGTGGGACCCGTGCGGCATGCCAATTATGCACGGAACAGGCACCGCCCACGACCAGAGGTCACAGCTGCCGCCGCTAGGGGAGCAACAGTAGCAGGGAAACTCCCAGTAGGAGAGGCCGAGAGGGCTCTTAGGCGGATTGAGCGGAACTTTACTGAGCTCACTCGCACAGTTCCCATGGAAGAGATAGAGGACTTGCCACCCTCGATGCAGACTCATATTGTGGGGGTACCTCGGACATGGGTCTGATTGTTTAGGCATTTGGGTTAGGCTGTACATGATTATAACAGGTCCCATAGGCCCTGAACCGACTTGAGACTTTTATGTGCCATGAGCACTGATATGTATATATTTTTTGATGGCGTAAGCCCAGTGACTCGTTATGGTTCCCATTTTTTGAGGCGCTTGCACCCATCTATGTACTCTGAGGACTTTCAGATGTTTATATATGGTTTTTATTTCTTTTATGTGTCTTTATGGATTATGTGTACAAAAATGTATTTACATGTGTATGATCATGATCTTTTTATGTGTGAGTAAGATGTCAATCTAAAATGTGATTAGCTAGAGTATCTGTGATTTGATTTAAACTCCTAGGAACATGAAAATATGTAATATAGTCAAAGTTGTGTTCCAAGAGACGTACCCTAAGGAATCGTCGGTGTAAAGTTGGGTCATGCACCCAGTATATTCTGTTTAGCTGCGACACAACCAGTTGAGCATCTAGATAGACCCAAAGATGAGAGATACCCAATGACAAAGCGTCATGAAGAAACTCAATAACTGCGCTATACTCATCAACATTGTTTGTAGTGTCACCTAAGCATATCCCTCCGGAAGATAACAACTGACCCTGTGGTGTAAAGATCACCCAAGCTGCGGAGGCAAGCCTCCGCGTGTGTCAACTAGCACTGTCCGCATACCCAATGAACACTTTGGAATCACTTGACATCTGCCATAGTGACGAAAGATATCATTTATGACACGTCTATGACACGTTTTTCAAAAAAAATGTAAAAAAGTAATAGCACAAAGACTATACATATGTTACAAAAAGTTACCCACAGTGACCCTATGAGTAATACTTCTTGAGGTAGATCCCATTTCTAGGCTCCATCAAATCATTCCCTTCAAAATCAACCAGACGATAAGTGCCCTTTTTTAAAACCTCCTTAATAATGAAGGGTCCGAACCACATGGGTTTAAACTTGCCTGCCCCCAGGGGGTCCTTATCTTGGTCGTAAACCAGGACAAGGTCACCCTCAGAAAAAATCCGAGGACGAACAGACCTATCGTATTGACACTTGACCTTCTGTTTGTGAGCCTTGTTGGCCAGGGCCGCATCGCGACGCTGTTCATCAAGCTGATCTAGGTGTACTAACCGTTCTTCGAGTGGAGAAGTGTCTGGCAATAACTATACTGCCAATTTCAGAGATGGAATTTGACATTCGATGGGCAAGACTGCCTCCAGCCCGTAAACGAGTTGGAAAGGTGAGAAACCGGTTGCAGTCTTAACTGATATTGGGTAGGCCCATAATGCTGAGTATAACATCAAATGCCAGTTTGACTTGGTTGAGTTGATGGTTCCTTGTAGCATTGTCTTAAGAATTTTGTTAACAACTTCCACTTGCCCATTGGCTTCGGGGTAGTAAGGTGATGAATGTTCTTGCCGTAACCCAAGCTTTGATGTTAACTCGGACATCATTTGGTTCTGAAATTGACTGCCATGGTCAGTGAAAATCTCTCTTGAGATTCCGAACCATGCTATAATCTGGTTAAATAAGAAGAGAGTTGCAGTCTCTCCATCATCTTTGTACATCGGCATAGCTTCGACCCACTTAGTGAAGTAGTCGACAACTACAATGATATAGCGGTGCCCCCTGGCTAATGGGGGGTTGCAAGTAGTGTAATCAATCCCCCACTTAGTGAAGGGACCGACGGTGATAACAGGAAACATGGGAGCTGGATGTGCCCTCATATTCCGTGAGAAGATTTGGCACGGTGACACTTCTTGACCGACTCGATACAATATTTTATGAGCGTGGGCCATAAGTAACCTGCTCGTAAAATGTTTTGGGTTGTTGCCAACCCCGATAAGTGACTGCCACAAGCTCCTGTATGAAAATCGATGAGCATTATGACGGCCTCATCATGAGTGAGACATCGACGCAAGATACAGTCTACACCTCTTCGATACAACGTATCATTGAGTATGAGATAGTCCTTGGCCTGATGGCGTATCCGCCGACGCTCATCACAAGAAGCAGAGGTGGGGCACTTCAAATTATCGAGATAGATCAGTATATCTCCGTACCAGGGGTCTGACGATTCGATCAAAAACATATCCCCCCGGATAGGCAATTCCTCAGGCACAATGTCACCTGACTCAACCGGAAGTTCTAAAATAAGTTCTGCGAAGAGCAACGACTTTTTGGACTTGGCTGAAACGAAGTCTAAGTCAAATTCTTGGAGGATTACCATCCATCTACTGATTTTTCCACCAATAACTCATCGTTTCAACATGTACTGGAATGGATTCACGATGGCAACGACAGTGGTCTTACGAAATAGAACATAGTGACGGAACCGTTGAACAGCATGAACTGCTGCCAACGCAAGTTTTTCAAGATGGGTATAATTAAGTTCCGGTCCTACGAGGCCTCGACTCAGGTAATAGATTACGTATTCAAAAAACGAATCATCTTCTTGAACTAAAACCATGCCTATGGTTGACTCTGGGGCAGCCAGATATAATAGGAAATCCTTGTTATAATTCAGTGGTCATAGCAGAGGTGCGGTTGTAAGAGCATGTTTCAATGTGTTGAAAGAGCATTGTGCTTCTTCGTCCCAGAAAAAGGGAACATCTTTCTTCAGTAAACGCATGAAGCCCTTGGTGATTTCGGCATAGTTGGCGATGAAGTGTCGTAAGAAGTTCGCCTTGCCTTGAAGACTTTGAAGTTGTAAAATTGTGCGTGGGGGGGGGGCAACTTGATTATCGCCTTCACCTTGAGAGGATCGACCATGATCCTTGTGGTTGACACTATGAAACCTAAAAAACGTCCTGAGGTGACGCAAAAGCTGCACTTGTTGGGATTCAAGCGAATCCTGAAGTAGCGACAACGTTCAAAGATGAGTCTGAGGTGTGTAGGATGATCCTTTCTCTTGCGAGAGTGTGATGCTAAATCATCTAGATAAGCCTCGACTATATGTTTGAGGTCGTGGAATGCAAAAGACATGGCCCGCTGGAAAGTGGCTCCAGCATTCTTGAGCCCAAAAGGCATCTTGCGATAGGCGAATGTACCCCACAGACAAATGAATTCCATCTTATGTTGGTCCTCGAGTTTGATTTGGATTTGGTTATAGCCTGAAAAACCATCCATGAACGAAAAGGCTTCACAACCAGTGCAGTCATCGATGATCTGGTCGATGAATGGGGTTGGATAATTATCTTTTGGACATGCTTTATTCAAATCACAGAAATCAATACATAGACGAATCATGCCTTGTTTTTTATCGACCGACATGGGATTTGACACCCATTGAGTCAAATGAATAGGGTATATGAACCCAGCCTTGAGCAATTTCTCAACCTCTGTCTTAATGGCTGCTGCTTTCCTAGGATTAACTGGACGAAGTTTCTGTCGAACAGGCTTAGCATCAGGATACGTTGTGATCTCATGTTCAACTATTTTTGGATTGATGCCTGGCATTTCCTCATAAGACCAGGCAAACACGTCGCAAAATTATTTAAAAAGATCCGTGTAAATCTGAATCTCTTCGGGGGAGCAATCCGCTCTGACGAAGACATTCTCCATGACGCCAGGGTTGCAGGAGATGTTGATGGGTATCGTGGCAGCAATAGTCGCCATATTGCCCTCAGCGTAAATTTCCTGTGTAGCTAAGAGGTTGATGGGATGTGGCTAATCTCCTGTCATGGTGATAGTGAATTCTCCTACCTCGATTCGGTGTAACTCTGGGAAGAAATATGATCTGTGATGAAGATCTTCCCAAGGTCTGTCCGGACTAGTCATTGCTTCGATTAAAGCTTCATCAGAAGGAAAGACTAAGTCTAACGAGTCGGTGGTATCAAGAGAACCCTGAGCCCAGATAGGCTCTGGAAGTGGATCCAACTCTTGTGCGAGAGTCGGATCGGGAGTAGCTAAAGATTACTGGACTATAGAGTATTCTACTTCAGCGGCCGACAAGGGCATGGACATGCCAGCATGCCCTGTCTCATCCATCGTGGCTGATGGGGAAGGAAGAGTCCACGGGTCCTAAAAGTAAGTCGTGCAAAACGACGAAACATGGAAAATCTCAGCCTTGTGGTGAGTTGATATAAACTTGACATCGCCATGAGGAGGTGGGTAATCGAAAGTACCCATCAAAGATGGACACAAACCAAATCCTATGTTAACGACACCAGCTTGAGGATTATCTATCATGGGAACCGTGGATGCCCCCAAGGCTGGGTCAGGTCGAGAGGAGGACAATTGATCAATGGTCACTATCCGGCCTTCATGTGGAAACAATAAGACTCGGAAGACGGTAGTGACCACTGCTTGCATTGCATAAGTCCAACTACGACCTAACAATAGATTGTAGTCGATGGGGGCATCAACTACCTCTACTTCGACGCACATGGTCTTCCCCCCCAACTGCATAGGGAAAGAAGGAATGATGCCATGTGGTCAGAAAGAACGACCATCGAACGCAGTGAGGAGGGTAGATGACGGAGACAAATCCGGTTGACCAATCGCTTTCCAACATGCTAACGACATAACGCAAGTCGAAGCACCCTCGTCGACCACCATGCGGAAGATATTCCGTGTAAAAGTTTTCGTGGGATGAGACACTACTATTTGAAATGCAACATGGTAAGGCAGACGAGGTTTCAAGTCAGTCGTATCTAACATGATGGTACCCAGGTTACAAGTCTCCGTAGAGCCTAAAGAAGTCAACAAGGCTTTCCTCTGGGCAGGGCAACTTTAGAGGACTTCCAAAGCGGACATAGCAGAAGGGGTTTGGGATAAATCTTCCACCACAGAGTAATTCTGGGTGGCCCTTGCGTTTGGTTTCTGAGAAGCTTTCTTAAACGCACCTTTTGGAATGCGCGTCATTGTTTCACCCAACGTCTTCTCAATCTGAAGAGGAAGAGATGGGATTTCGGCTTCTTTGCTCTTCTCAGAGGCGCTTGGTTTACTATAGTCGTGTGCTCTAGTCGTGATTAAAGCGTCACTTTTAACCATGTATACATTCGCGGAAGAGGAATTGTTTGGGGGAGGGCAGGGTTTCTTGGCTGCCCCCTTCGACACTTGTAGAGGCTTGATTTAAATTTTGCCCATGCTAAAAGGGATTAGTCAACACGGCTTTTTGTTGCTGTGTGACAAAATTTTGTGCCTCTGCAAGTCGAGGACATAGATGGGTTGGGTGGTCTTCCGCACATAAGTTGCACGAATACCTCGCCTTCCTCTTTTTCGTGGTGCCCTCGCGAGCATCATCTGTTGGTTTTTTATCCCCCTTACTCTTTTTGCGTTGTTTTTTCTTCCCTTCAGGCTGCTGGTTGGCCTTTGGGTTAGTCGTCTGCACAGAGTGTACTTTCGACGTTTGGGTAGGAGGAGCAGCCAAAGTAGTAGTTTGGCTGGCCGATGAGTGTTGTATAGATAACTGTTGCAATTGTTTCGTCAATTGCTCAGTGTGCTTGGTTTGTGCCGAACCAACGATACCATCGGCATGTGGTCCGGCTCTCTGTCTGGTCTTATCCAGTATTGACTGTGGTGCATCCGGCAGGATGTTGTATAGTAAACCAGACTGAGAATAGATAAGCTCAAATTGTTGAGCTCTCATGATGGCATCTTCCTCGGAGAAAACCCCTGAAGTCGCGACGTCTTTGGATAATTACAGAACTAAAGACTTAAGGAACCACTCAAGCAGGAATGTTGGTGGGACGGGTACTTTGATAAGATTCTTTTGGCGTCACCACTCTCGAATATGATCCGAGATATGGTCCACTATTGTCTGCTCGAAATTGGCTAGCAACTCTGTGTCGGCATCGTATCTCACAGGTAACTGGAAATGGTTAAGGAAGGCCATCGCTAGTTTGCCAAAAGAAGAGTATCGTGAATGATCAAGCTCTATGTACCATTTCGTGGCACTCCCAATGAGAGTGCGTTGAAACAATCACAATTGGACGGAGTCATCTTTCAGTGAGTTAGATGAACACCAAAGGTGGAAAGTAGTCACGTGATCCCTTGGATCTTTGTTAGGCTTGGCCTCGAACTTTGGAAAGTCCGAAGGAAACTTCGTTGGCATAGGAGGCCAACGCGGATCGTGACAGATAGGATCATTTAACAACCGTGTCAAATCTGGCAAGTGTAATGTCGCCAAGAAGGGTAGTTTAGGTTGCTGCTGGTAGCCTGGAAAAAGGGGTCCTGGAGTTTGAATGGCACCAGATTGCCAGGAAAAGTTCGGTTGTTGGCCCGAGTTCTGGTAGAAACCATGGCCCTAACCAGCGTAAGGGTTTTGCATCTGTGGGGACATCATTGGCTGATTCCCCATAAAGGACATAGGATGTTGGGCATTCATCGCGTTTGGTGGACTTTGGGACGGATTACCCCATGGCGGTCCTGTTGGGAGAGGCATAGCAGTCTGTCCGGGGTTCTATTGACTGTGGAAAGAATTACCCCAGAACGACATTCCAGCAGAGGGAACAGATCATTGTGAGTTCCAAGGTCCTGGTATATGTGCCCCTGGTGCAGGAATAGTACCCTGTGACGGAGTGGACTATCCAAATATGGGAGTGCCCCCAGATGAGAAAGAAGTGGGTGTGAACGTGTTGTTACCAAACGTCCTGTTCCAAACAAATGGTGACGAACCTACCAGCTGAGTTTGCGCAGGTGGTCCTTGACTCCCGACTCCAAGTGAACTTGTGTGTGCAGGCTGCCCGACGGTCGGCTGATGCGGACCACTGAGCGATGGGGACGAAGGAGGAATATGACCTCCAGCGTGAGGAAAAGCATTAAAAGGGACATGAATGCCCCCAAGTTGACCTTGCAGAGGAGCGTTAGAGCTCCCTGCCCCCAGGACCAAAGTCTGTAAAGTGGAGTGAGTGAGTACAAGACTTGTTCCTGAACTAGGCATACTGTATGAAAACGGAGCGCTTGTCGCACTAGAGGTGAATGGATTTGTGGCTGCCACGACAGATGGGGTCGGTCCACTTTGCGACGAAGTTGCGGCCGGGGCCATGGTGGTCCGAACCGCCGACAAAGGCAAGTTAGGAGAAGCTTCTCCTGTGGAAGCAACAGTGATAGGAATGGAAGAATTCCCAGTTGAAGTAACAACATTTGGTTCCATGACTGGGTTAGGCACTGACAGGTGTTCGTAAAATTGAATTGGCACAATAACGTCCGGACAAGTATCAGTGGTTGGGGTTTCAACCACGCCAATATTGGCGGTTGATTTCTCCGGGAGTTGTTCGGGCTCAAAAGCCCCGGTTTCTTCGAAAGACCCCTGTTGGTCTAGCTTCCACCTCAATGGTGGCGGGGGTGGCTCCAGTATAATCGGCGGCAGGCCCAGAAGCCTTTGTGACCAACGAAGCTCTGAATCCTCCACTGTGTGAGAAGATCCATGACACGCTAAGGTATTCTACACGAACAAATAGTAACACACACTAAAAGAAGCCCCTATGAGATAAGACAATCAAACACTAACTATTTTGAAGAACAGTTACAACAACCAACACTAGAGAAACTTACGCGTGCAAGTGAAACTCGAATATGGAAGCACCCTCTGGGTATACTCTGCAAAGCGTGGCCCGATGTCTGTCCTAGGTACCACGGTATACCCCCGCAGTCACCCGTGTATGTCCCTAGAAAAGATTGGCAACTAGTTTTCCAGCACTTGAACAGTCACCAGGCGGGTACAGTCGATAGTCGGGTAGACCACAATGAGAAAGGTATCAAGCCCGAAACCTGTCAAGGGTATCGAGAAAAAATAGTCCAGAAGACAACTGAGGACCTCAAACGGATTTGAGACCCACGAATCCCCATGGCAAATGAAAACGACGGAATCCCTTAACAAATCCTCGATATGTGTTCTCCACTACGCTCGGTCCAGCTTTGGAGGGGTTATCTCCATTACCTTTCCTTACGCGACCTCGTGTTTATCCCATGTGTTAGAGGGGGGTCCTAGATAACTTTCTGTAACTGGACTTCTACACTCCCTATTGACCGACTCCAATGTTTGGTTTGAGTGGCCTTGGAGAAATTTACTCTCCAACCTATTCCAAGGCCCTAGTCCTGAGCTAGTTTGTGAACCCTACAAATGAAAAGTCTAATAGTTTTTTAATTAGCGTTGCTTTTAATGGGATTTTTAATTCACAAGGTATGAAAGTGAAACTGATGGTGTGTAAAGACTCAAATCAAAATGAACAAGAAATGCTTGGAAAAAAAACTTTTAAAGAAAATGCAAAACCAACAACTTTTCAACAAGAAAGACTTCTTTTCTTTTCGAATTTTCTAAGATTTCATGCAGAAAAACATCAAGGAATTTCACTCAATCTACAAGATACTTATGCGTTAAATGTACTGCAACACAACTTATGAAAAAATACTTCTTCCTAGCTACTAATGCAACAACACAATCTTCAGTCAAAGAAGAAAATGACAAAGATAATTTTTTTTTATTTAATTGCAAAATGAAGCAATAAAGGGAAAATGACGACAAGCAGAAAAACCAAGAAAACAAAATAAAGTTCTGGCTTAAAGAGCAGATCGCAACGAACCAGAGCAAAGACGCACAAAGGCAATCAAGAAATCACCGATTCTAACGCTTGTCTAAAAACCATAACAAAAAAAAAATTCTTTTGTCTTTTCTATCAAAACATCAACTAATAAAAACACAGGCTAAGGATAAGAGGCCCTAACCTACTGACTTTGCATCCTCAGACTCAAACCCTTGAGAGGAACACTTCTCACCACAGGAGGGGATGACTGCCCCACCCAGGCTGAAAAGCAACCAATCAAGCCCGCGACTGTCACTGAAACAACACGCGTGCAAACGTGTGCTGAGCTATAACAGCGCGCGGGTACCCGCGGGCTAAGCTTAAACAGGTTGCGGGTCTGTGTAAAAGCTAAGACAAAAAGAACCACAGGCAGCCCAGACCTGAAAAAGGCCTCTGGTACTGACAACCAGGGTCTCTTAGAGGCTTGAATGCTTCTATTTTAACAGAAAAAGAAAATAAATGCAAAAGATAACAAACACAATAAAGAAGACTGCAAACAAGACAGTGAACCAACAAGACCCAGACAGGATCTAGAAAGCCCCCCGAGAAGGTAAACTTCTGACAGGACAGAGGAGACTACCTCTCAAGCTTTCTGAGTCCTACACGCTACTGAAACCACTGCAGCAAGCATTCAAATGCGGGCTACAAAAGGTTAGGGCACGGGTTACACGCGGGCAGGCCTTCTGCAGGCTGCGTGTACCTCTGTGGGTCCCGATAACCAATGTCAAGCAACAGTCAAGGAAAAAACTGGTATTGATAACCAGGTTCCCTGTTAGCTTTTGACCTAACAGAAAACAAAATAAACAAAGAGGCAGAAAATTTATTCCTTAAAACTACCCAAAAACCTTTCTTGAATCCGGAAACCCTAAGAGTAAAATCTCCCTAGTGGAGTCACCAATTCTGTTGTTGGGAAATTATACCCTACGGACTAACAAGCTAGGGATTAAACTTGCATGCAGATCATGACCCTTAAGAAATTACTTTTAACCTTCTACCCCAAACCTAAAACCCTTTTTCACATGCAAACAAGGATAGAACCAAACTAACCTTTTTATTGACGGTTGGTGTAGATCCTCCGTTGTGATTTATCTCCTTGCTTCTGTTTCTCCTTCCAAAAACGATCCTGCAATCAAGACAAAAACACTACACATGCATGCTATTGTTCTACTAGAAGGTTAGAGATTAAGCATAAATCAAATAAAACATATAAGACTCGTGCATTGGGACGGGAAAAGTACTCTTTATTAATCTCAAGATGAATCAACTTACAATGATAACAGAGATCGACCACCGTTCCTCGATCCTGATCCTGCACTCCTCCTCTTCTTTGTCCTCCAACTGCTTTGCTTGAATTTTGTTTAGGCTTAAGAAAGTGTTAAAGGGTTGGGACAATTGGATTCGGCAATTGGGCAGAGTTTCTTTGCTATCTTTTTTCCTCTTCCAAATAGTACCCCTACCCCTCCTTTTATAGGCTAGAAGGAGCTAGGGTTTTGGACAAACTCTC
>ML804799.1:9926-27578 GCA_009831015.1 Picea engelmannii
ACCACGAGCCGAAGAGTCTAAGCTCTTCCAACTCCCTTGGGATGACTTCTACCCACAGTGCTCTTCTCGGCGATCTCCCTTTCGCCAGTCGGGAAATCAGGTTTCATGGATTCGCGAACCTTGTGTGCACTTCCCGTGCAATGTGAAACTCTGAATCCCGATCCCCGATGTCAACGGTCAACCCTTCTATGTATCGGGGATTTCCTTATCGGGAAATCGGCAGATGAAAGGTGGTGATTAACTTACCTTTCAACCTCGAACGTCGATGGTCGATGCCACGTGTTGTTCTCCGCTCCGTCTCTGTGGGACCCTTCGCGGCTCGGGACTTCGCTATTTCTCCGTGCTCCCTTCGACTTCGAAAACGCTGAAGTGCTGAGTCCCGACTTCTCGGGATCTCATGCCACCTGTCCCTCCGACGATCGACGGCTCCGATCAGATCGGGAAATCGCAACTCGCGATATCGACGTGCATGCAACTCTTGCACTCGCCAACCCCGATATCAAGATGTGCGATAGCAGCCAGGTTCTGCTTGCGCCTTGCAGGTTAACTCTTTCCCAGGAGTTCAAGTCGTCGATTCTCTTCCTCTTGAAGAGTTCTCCACTGCACCCGCTTCGTCCTGTGCAAGCGAAGCAAAGGTTCTATCCCTCCTGAGCTGAAATTATCTCCGACTCCTTCAGAGACTTTGAGCACGATGCCTGCGCTCCACCTTCAACAACTTTCAAAGTGTTGAAGTCTTCCAGGTTCTGCGCTTTCACAATCACAGCAACCCCGGCCTTCCTTTTCTCAGACTTGCTACTGAGACTCCAATCTGACCCGCACTTCACCTACACGGCTCGAATATCCCAACTCAATCCTGTCGACGAGAATAAGAGCTTCATGGTTGAACCTCCTCAACGCACTCTATGCAGAGGAATTCGACTGCACTCTATGCAGGAATATCCTGGTTCTAACAGTGGAACACTTGGAACTTATACTCTCATTCTCTCAAGTTTCGAACCTGATATGCAATCACATATGCAGCATATAGAAGATAAGCATAAAAAGAAGCAAGTATGCAACAGCATAATATCAACAACACAAAGAGACTGAACACGTCCATGGAATTGAATCAAAGCTTTCCTATTAATTCAATGTCTATACATGGAGTTTCTCTACAATCTCTCTGCTCTGTTCTCTCCTTGCTCCTGTATGAATGAGAATGAATCCTCCAGAATAATACAAAGGAGGGTGTCTATACTCCATTTTCCCTCTCGAAAGCAAACTGTCTAATCTACAGTTAATTCCTATCTAACAGCATTAAAACTATTAAATGCCTTCCTATCTATAACATAATACAAGTGCGCTCAACTTTGAATGCCTACAGTTAAATGGCGGCGCAACAATCTTTCCAAAGTATTTCAAAAATATATTTGTTGGCACTGTCCAACTGTATGTTCTTTTCTCCACGCGCTGGCTCGCTTGATGACGTCGTAGATGCTCCTGCATCATACTCCTCGGCTCAAAAGATTTCATGGGCTCCTGCTCATGAGCTCCCGCACACTATGCCCATGCTTTTGTATCACTACCTCTGTTTCCCAGCTGGCATCCTCCACTGGGTGGTTCTTCCATTTCACCAGGTATTCAAAATATTGCTTTCTCCTGGTCTTTCTTCCAACTCTTTTATCCAGTATGCACTCCATCTCAGGTTTCTGTGCAACTAGCAACTGCTTCTGCCATTGGATCACTGGTTCCTCAGTTCCAGTGCCTGCTTCTTCGGCCTTATATGGGTATAAATCCGAAATGTTGAAAATCGGAGATATCCTGATGCCCTCCGGCAACTCAAGTTCATACGCATTCTCCCCGAACTTCTTCAGGACTTTGCACGGCCCAATTTTCTTCATCTTGAGCTTGTTGTATGTTCCCCTTGGGAACCTTTCTTTCCTCAAATGCGCCAGAACCATGTCTCCAACCTCAAACTGAAGTTGTCTTTTCCTCTGATCGGCTCTGCGCTTGTACTCCTGATTCGATCTCTGCAATCGCTGCTTCACCTGTGTGTGAAGTTCCTGCATTGCCTCAGCGAATTCCTCAGCTCTTGCACTGCTAGTTTCAGCCTGTTCTAATTCCCTGAGTTCAGAAACTCCTCTTGGCTGTGTCCCATACAAAATCTGAAATGGGCTCTTACCTGTACTCCGATTCACTGAATCGTTGTACGCAAATTCGGCCTGTGGTAGGATCTGATCCCAACTGCTATGATGCTCCATCACCAGGCTTCTCAACAGATCCCCCAAGCTTCTGTTGACCACTTATGTCTGCCCATCTGTCTGCGGATGGTAAGTAGAACTGAATGCCAAGTCAATCCCTAGCTTCTTCCATAGCGTCCTCCAAAAATGACCTATGAATTTCGTATCTCGATCCGAGACTATGCTTCTCGGCAATCCATGCAATCGCACAATCTCTTTGAAAAACAAGTTCGCGATGTGGGTCGCATCGCTGGTCTTATGACATGGAATGAAATGTGCCATCTTCGAAAACCTGTCCACCACTACAAAGATGGAATCAACTCCTCGCTGAGTTCTCGGTAAACCCAACACAAAATCCATACTGATCGCCTCCCATGGCCTCTCAGGTATGGGCAATGGCTGATAGAACCATGTGTTCTGCTTCCGGCCATTTGCATGTTGACATATCCTGCACCTGTCAACAAACCGTTTAACATCTGTGCGCATGCCCGGCCAATAATAAGACTCGCTCAGCTTGGCGAATGTCTTGTCATGTCCAAAATGACCTGCTAAGCCTCCGTTGTGCTTTTCCTTCACCAAATTCTCTCTCATAGAGCAATCTGGAATGCACAATTGATTGCCCCGAAACAACAATCCATCATGGATCAGGTAGTCAGTCCACGGACTCCTATCCCTGAGAACTGGGTTCTCGGTTGCCTCGTATGCCTCGCCAAAGTCTGCGTCACCTGCATACATATCTTTTAAATTTTCAAAACCCAAGGTTTTGACTCTGAACTCCTGCAGCAATAAGCATTTCCTGCTCAAGGCATCAGCTACCTTGTTCGCAGTCCCCGAAATGTGATTTATCACAAACGTGAAATTCTGCATGTACTCTACCCACTTCGCATGCTTCTGGTTCAGCTTCTCCTGCTGACTCACGAACTGCAATGCATGATTATCGCTGTACAAAATGAATTCTTTGGGTATCAAGTAATGCCTCCACTTTTTCAATGCCTGTATGATGGCATAGAACTCCTTATCATACGTGGAGTACTTCAGATTTGCATCATCCAGCTTCTCGCTGTAATATGCGATAGGTCTGTCATCCTGACTTAAAACCCCTCCAACAACATATCCACTGGCATCACACTTCACTTGGAAGGTCTTCTGAAAATCTGGCAACACTAACACTGGTTTCTCAGTTATCTTCCGCTTCAACAGATTGAAGCTCTTCTCAGCCTCGGTTGTCCAATGGAAAACCTTATGTCTCTTTTTCACAGTGTCCATCATTGCGGCACTGATTCCACTAAAATTCCGAATGAATTTTCTGTAGAAGCTTACCAAACCGTGAAATCTCCTTACCTCAAAAACACTCCTCGGCGATGGCCAATTCCTGATCACGTTCACCTTCTCAGGATCCATCTTCAATTCGTTCGCTGAAATTACAAAGCCCAAATAAATGAGTTATGTCTGCATGAACGAGCATTTCTTCAAATTGATCAACAGCTTCTCCTGCTGTAGCCTTTTCATCACAATGGCCAAATGCCTCATGTGTTCAGCCTTTGTCTTGCTGAAAATCAGTATGTCGTCCAAGTATACGACCACAAATTTGCCAATGAATTCCCGCAGGACTTCATTCATCAGCCTCATAAATGTGCTTGGTGCATTTGTCAAACCAAACGGCATGACCAGCCATTCGTACAAACCCTCGTTTGTTTTGAATGCCATTTTCCACTCATCTCCCTCTCTCATCCGGATCTGATGATATCCGCTCTTGAGATCTATTTTTGAAAAATAATTTGCCCCACTCAGGCAATCCATCAAGTCGTCCATTCTCGGCAGTGGAAACATGTACCTGATGGTGATTTTATTAATCGCCCTGGAGTCTGTACACATCCTCCAGCCTCCATCCTTCTTTGGACTCAGTACTGTCAGAACAGCACATGGACTAAGACTCTCTCTCACTAGTCCCTTATCCTGCAGATCCTGTGCCTGCCTTTTGACTTCCTCGTTCTCCTGAGGTGTCAACCTGTATGCTGCCTTATTTGGAAAACTTGCTCCTAGTATGAGGTCAATATGGTGACTCACACTCCTCATTGGTGGCAACGAACGAGGTAGTTCGTCCACGATGATATCAGCGAACTCTCCAAGCAGTTCCTGAATCTCCTCTGGCAAGTCGTCCACTCTTGTGCTTGTCAGGACAATTCTCGGTTTCCTGACAACAAAGAATTGTGGATCATCCTCCTTCTCCAGCTCTGTGAGAAATTCTTTCCCACTCATGAGAAGTATCGTACTGCTCACATCCGGCTTCACTTCCTTATCCTTCATCGGAAGCAATGTATGTGTTTTCCCATCCTTCTCCAAGGTGTATGTTTTCATCCTCCCATCATGAACAACATTTCTGTCAAACTGCCATGGTCTTCCCAATAATACATGACAGACATCCATGGGAATGACATCACACAGAATTTCATCTCTATAATCACCCATTTTAAAATTGACCAAGCATTGTCTCGTAACACATACCTGGTGTCCTTTCTGCAGCCATGTCACTTTATATGGACTCGGGTGTTTATTCGTTTTCAGCTCCAGCTTCTCCACCATCTCGGTCGAAATGAGATTGTCGGTGCTCCCACTGTCCACTATGACTTTGCATTTCCATCCCTTGGTCTTGCAAGTCGTCCGGAACAGTCGGCATCTTTGAGCTGTGTCCACCTCTTTCTCAGGTTTCAAGAGAACCTTATGCACTGTCAGCGACTTCCCACTTCCAGTGTCTTCATCCTCCACGTCACGCCTCTGCGCCTCAACAACGTGAGCTTTTCCTCCGTCCATTTTCCTATCTGGACAGTCTACGGATTTATGACCGTCTTTACCACACGTGAAACATGTGATAATTCCTCCTCTGCCTCTTCCTCTACCTCGGGTACGAGGAAATGTATTGGCATCAGCGTAATCTCCTTGCTGATCATCTTGCTGTCTCCTCGGCTCAGCAATTCGTTGCCTCTGCTGTGAGGTTCCACCTCTTTCAGCTTTTCCCTGAGGTCTTCGCCAATCTTCCTTGGGCTTTTGAATTCTTTCTTGGGCAACTGCTTTGCCTCTAGGCTGGCTTCTGCCTCGCCCTCGCTGTCCCTGCTTGCGGCTCAGCTTTTCTTCGGCTTTCAGAGCCATCTGGTACGCATCCTCAACTGTGCGGATGGTCAGCATGCTCAGCTCATCCTGAATGTCATACCTCAACCCATTCAGGTATCTTGCCACCTTTTCGTCATCACTCTCCCGATGACCAGCTCAAATGTTGAGCCTATAGAATTCCTCGGTGTACTCCTTCACCGTCATCATCTTCTGTCTCAGGTTCTGCATGTGCCTGAACAGAGTGATTTGGTAATCCCTCGGAATGAACTTTGCCTTCATCTTGGCGATCATCTGATCCCAGCTTTTGATCTTTTGTTTGCCTTTGGAACGTCTGTCTGCCTGTAGCTCGTCCCACCATAAGGCTGCATGTCCTTTCAGCTTCGTGACGGCATGCCTTACCTTCTTATCCTCTTTGATGTCTTCGTAATCGAAGTAGGTGTCGAGTGCTCGGATCCAATCCAACAACTCTTCTGCATTTAGACTTCCCTCATAGACGGGAATATCCATCTTCGTCTTCGAGCTCATCCTCGAAATAGCTCTGATCAACCTCTCGGTCGATGCATCCTCTGCTGTGACCTCTTCTTGGTCATGTCCAGCTTCCTCTTCAACCTCGGGATCGCTGAACTCTGCTTTACCAGCTCCACGCCTCTGGGTGGTCTCCATATCTTCGAGTCTCGCTCTGAGATCTCGTATTTGACGCTCCATCTCTGGATTCCCCGCTGGCCTACCCCTTCTTCGGGCATCCCTGTCCTTACGATCAGGAGACTGCCTTTCTCTTCTGGGTGGCATTATGTATCTGCTTCCCTCTGCTACCTGAACAAAGAGACCTCCACAACCCGCTCTGATACCACTCTGACGCAAGTCGTGAGTATCAGAGTGCTTTCCTTTCTCCTTCACTCCTCTCGCCTACAATATACAGACAAGACTTCGGGCTCTGATACCACTCTGACGCAACCTGCCCTCTGCGACACGGTCTCTCTCACCAGGACCTCTTTCAACCACGGGCCGAAGAGTCTAATCTCTTCCAACTCCCTCGGGATGAATTCTACCCACAGTTCTCTTCTCGGCGATCTCCCTTTCGCCAGTCGGGAAATCGGGTTTCGCGGATTCACGAACCTTGTGTGCACTTCTCGTGCAATGTGAAACTCTGAATCCCGATACCCGATGTCAACGGTCAACCCTTCTATGTATCGGGGATTTCCTTATCGGGAAATCGGCAGATGAAAGGTGGTGATTAACTTACCTTTCAAACCCGAACGTCGATGGCCGATGCCACGTGTTGTTCTCCACTCCGTCTCTGTGGGACCCTTCGCGGCTCGGGACTTCGCTATTTCTCCGTGCTCCCTTCGACTTCGAAAATGCCAAAGTGCCGAGTCCCGACTTCTCGGGATCTCGTGCCACCTGTCCCTCCGACGATCGACGGCTCCGATCAGATCGGGAAATCGCAACTCGCAATATCGACGTGCATGCAACTCTTGCACTCGCCAACCCCGATATGCAGATGTGCGATAGCAGCCAGGTTCTGCTTGCGCCTTGCAGGTTAACTCTTTCCCAGGAGTTCAAGTCGTCGATTCTCTTCCTCTTGAAGAGTTCTCCACTGCACCCGCTTCATCCTGTGCAAGCAAAGCAAAGGTTCTATCCCTCCTGAGCTGAAATTCTCTCCGACTCCTTCAGAGACTTTGAGCACGATGCCTGCGCTCCACCTTCAACAACTTTCAAAGTGTTGAAGTCTTCCAGGTTCTGCGCTTTCACAATCACAGCAACCCCGGCCTTCCTTTTCTCAGACTTGCTACTGAGACTCCAATCCGACCCGCACTTCACCTACACAGCTCGAATATCCCAACTCAATCCTATCGACGAGAATAAGAGCTTCACGGCTGAACCTCCTCAACGCACTCTATGCGGAGGAATTCGACTGCACTCTATGCAGGAATATCCTGGTTCTAACAGTGGAACACTTGGAACTTATTCTCTCATTCTCTCAGGTTTCGAACCTGATATGCAATCACATATGCAGCATATAGAAGATAAGCATAAAAAGAAGCAAGTATGCAACAGCATAATATCAACAACACAAAGAGACTGAACACGTCCATGGAATTGAATCAAAGCTTTCCTATTAATTCAATGTCTGTACATGGAGTTTCTCTACAAGCTCTCTACTCTGTTCTCTCCTTGCTCCTGTATGAATGAGAATGAATCCTCCAGAATAATACAAAGGAGGGTGTCTATACTCCGTTTTCCCTCTCGAAAGCAAACTGTCTAATCTACAGTTAATTCCTATCTAACAGCATTAAAACTATTAAATGCCTTCCTATCTATAACATAATACAAGTGCGCTTAGCTTTGAATGCCTACAGTTAAATGGCGGCGCAACAATCTTTCCAAAGTATTTCAAAAATATATTTGCTGGCACTGTCCAGCTGTATGTTCTTTTCTCCACGCGCTGGCTCGCTTGATGACGTCGTAGATGCTCCTGCATCAGAGCTATCCGAAGCTTGAAACCTAACTCCTCAACCACTTCTGGCTTCTCAGTAATTCGGAACTCAGGAGAAGTTTGGAAATATCCAACCTCCCCATCAAAAACAATATATTTGTTTAATCTCACCTTATCAGTTTCAGTATCAACCAACCTATAAGCTTTATGAGTGTCATTGTACCCTGTAATCCATGCTTCCTCTGGGGTCTTCTACTTCACTACCATTGTGGGAGATCTATTCAAAAAGTATACTACTATGAACACTACCTCGGCCCAAAACCTATTTGGAACAAACCTGTTCTACAAACATACACCTAGCCATCTCTATGATAGTATGGTTTCACCTCTCAACCACTCCATTTTGTTGTGGAGTTGGGGTGTAGTATATTGTTTTTGGATCCCATGTTTAGCACAAAATTTATTGAATTATTTTGAGAAAAAATCCCCACCATTATCAGATATAATAGAGGCAATATGACAACCTGACTCTTTCTCTACTAATGCTTTGAAAATTTGAAATTCATTAAACACTCATATTTTTATTTCAAAAAATACACCCACATTTTATTGTTGAAATCATCAACAAATAGAAGGAAATACCTGGAACTAGTGATTGATGTAGTGTTCATTGGTCCACATATGTCTACATGAACTAGTTAAAGGATTTGTTTCACTCTCCATGCTTGTTCTTCATCAAATGGAATTATGTGTTGCTTCCCTACCTAGAAAGCTTCACAAACTCCCTATATCTTATGTAGAATGTATGGAAGCCCATCTACTAGTTTCTCTAATGCCAACTTGGAGAGGTAGGTCAAGTTGAGGTGCCAGATGTACATTTTATGTCATATGGTATTGATTTAAGATGCACTCTTAGCTACTAGTGCATTCTCTTTGATTTGTCCAATATCCACCAGTCTGAACAACCTATGGTCCTCCACACTGAGAGCAATAATCTTCTTGGTCTCCCTTTCAAATATGCATCATTTGTGATTTCTAAATTTGACATCTATATGGGCGTCATGCCTCATAATATGACTAAATTGAATCATATTGACCTCCACACCTGGAACATGGTAGACATTGAGGAACATGAGCATTTTCCCTCCAAAGGAAATCTGCACATTTTGTATGCCAACTATAGTATACTCTTCCCCACCACCGAATATCACAAAATCCTTGGATGAACAAGGTGAATACTCTATGAGCCAATCCTGCTTGTTGGTGAAGTTTGTGATGCCCCTGAATTGATGAACCAAGCAAATGAACTGGATTGATATGCTTGTTTCGTGGCCATGAATGCATACAAGGTTGACTCCTTCTTTTCTATGTGCTATGCGACATGAGACTCCTATTGAGGCCCTCCCTGATTGGATTTATGATCTGCCAACATTTTTTGTAGTGCTTCTTTATATGTCCTACCTTACCACAATAGTGAAAGGTGATTGTCTTCGGGCTCTTGGATACATCCTCACCATTTCCCTAACCATTCTTCTTTACCCATTTTATTTTTCCCTTGACATTGGCTACAAAGGCCTATTATGAACCCTCTCTCTCACTGCTACTACCAAACTATTTCTTCCATCTGTCTTGTTGTAAGAGCTTATTACATAACTCTCCAAACTTCAAGTCAAAATCTATAGTGGTGATGTTTAGGATCTCTATGAAGTGATCATAATAATGTGTAATATTTTTCAGTGTGATTACCACCATGTCCTCTTCTTCCATATTTTAATCAATGGACTCCAACTATTCTCAAATGTCCTTGAACTTGAGTAAGTTCTTTTGTAATGATGCACTCTCACTCATTGTGATAAAAAACAACATGTTCTTCAAGAAGAAGGATCAACCCTTGTCTAAAGTCTCATGTAGATATTTCAAATGCTTCCAAATCATGGTGGAAGTCTTCTCAGTTAGAACCTTAGGAAGAATCTCATCTTTCACGGACAACTTGAGAAACATTATTCCTTCTATGTCTTGTCCATCGAAATTGTCACGGTCTTTACCCACAACAGTGAGTCGGGTTGTCTTGCTAAGAATGATATCTGACAAACACTTGTACTAAAAAATGGCCAACATACATTGCTTCCATGTATTGTAGTCCTTCCCAAAGAACTTATTATTTCCTTCCATCATGATGTTGGACAATGAAGCGATAGATACAAGTCAAGAGTGTAGAAAAATAGACTGAATCAGAGAAACAAATACAAAATACATGGTCTTCCCTCCCTGAAACTACATTATGAGAGTAAAAACACATGGTTTCAATGAAACCCTTTTGGCTCTTCAATGTGCTAGGTTGTGATCCATCGATCCATCTCTATTGATTGTAGTCCAAAGGTCTTCACTCTCACATAAACTTTATGGAACCTAGACTAATGAAGTCGCAAGAGTGGAAACCTTGTCTTTGAAAGGCCTGAGACTCTTGATATAACTTCAAAAATATTGAAATCACAAGAATGGAAACCTTGTCTTTTAAAGGCCTCGGACTCTTGATATGGCTTCTAGAACATTGGGCTTTGATACCATATTACATAAATCGAGCAAATAAAGAAACCAAGATAAATTGAAATAGTTATTCGTGTTGTATATCAATAAGAAAGAGAAATATTTATTATATAGGGCTACAATCAAGTCGAGTCAATCCACTTTATGAATGTCGGATAAACCAATAAAGTGAAATAAGACACAAAAGCATAAAATAACCTATATTCTAATTGAATTTATTAATGCCTAAGTCTAATATCTAGTTTACCATTATAAACTAACATTTGTTTTAACACTTCCTAACCTTCTAAGTCATCAAAAATATAATGTTATTTGAATGTTTCTCATAATGCTTTTCGAGCATCAAAATAACATTCTAAAAAATTCCAAGTAATATATTACCTTTCTTAAATTCCGATAGACCAATATTGGTCTCAACGGAAGTTAATAATCATCATCATTATAATGTGTGTGTGTGTGTGTGTGTGTACACACACACACATATATTTATTTATTTATTTATTTATGTACACACACACACACATATATATGCATGTGTGAGTACCTTTCAATGGTTTATTATGGATCTATGTGCATGTAATATGTTTATGGTAGAAATTTTAACATCAAATAATTTAAATTTAAATTTGATAGTCATCTGCTCATTTCACAAATTACAAGATTTAGTCCAACAATAAAATATTTTCTTGCAACATAGTTCTAAAATCTAGTGGACAAGGCAATTGTGAAAGAATATGTTGAGTTTATAAACCAATGAGTTGAAGTTTGCAAAGGTTTTATAATTTATAAGATTTTAGAATATCAAAACTTTTAGTCAACGGATTGTAAAGAGAAAATTGGCAAAATGGTAAACACATTGTTGGGTAATGTTATTGTCATTAATAATTATATTAATGAAAAATTCTAATAAAACATCTAATATAGTGTAATAGAAAGAAGACAAAGAATATAGATATTATTTTCTTCATAAGAAAAACTTCATGGGATCCTCCCCTCTTCCCCGAAATATATGGTAAAAGAGCAACTCAACCACTAACCACAATAATAGTTAGTATCCCAATGGGGTTCAATGGGACTTGAATCGTAGATGAACTAGAAATAGAGACCTCACAATGAATTATGCCTTGAAATAATCCATTTGAATTGATTGATTTTATCCAATCGAATTTTTTTCTAAGGAAAACTTAGCTACCATTCATAATAGGTCCTAGTAACCTCGAGGGACTCAAATAAATTTGAACACATGACCTATGGCCTTCCTTATTGACACATTCCTTGGGTGGATGGTTCAACCGATTGATATAACCATTGGGACTCTCTCACACACATGCATATGAACGTGTGTGTGTGTGTGTGTGTGTGTGTGTGTGTGTGTGTGTGTGTGTGTGTGTGTGTGTGTGTGTGTGTGTGTGCGTGCACACACACACACACACACACATATTATTTTAGATAGAAGAATTGGGTCTCCATATCCTAATCAATCTATTTTGGAATTCATGGAAAACGGTAGCTTCAACTTGTAGAGAGAAAAGGGGGAGAAACCAAGATCCAAATGAACCCGAAGATGTGAAAGTAATGTTGGCCCCTTTGCTAATTCTAGTGACTAAGCTCCCAAATTTAAATATGACCATTCACATTGTCATAAACATTTAAAAATGAATTTTCTACGTCTCAAAATAGACTCTCAAGGTTCAAGTTAACATTGAGAAGAACATTAGGGGTGGAAGGAGCAAGGGGCATTATTTTTTATCCCAGATGAACAATGGAATTGTTGTATGCTTGGGGGTTAAGAATCCTTTCTTGTTAATTATTGGAGAGACAAATATCAAAAAAAAAAAAAAAATGCATGCACATAGAAATACCATCAAGCACATAAAGCCAGTGTTTATCCTGGAAACTCTTAACTAGGAAAACCAACACTCAAGATATATATCTTTATTGACTTTATCCAAGCTATCCAAACACCAATATGCTTGAGACATCTTACAATGGAATATCTCAAGTATCTAAATAGGCTTCATCACATATAGTCACATGGGAAAACACCATGGGTTACCCAATACCATGGGCTCGTAAACCACCAACAATAAACCCATCATTGACCATATCAAGGTTGTCTTATATACTCTATGACCAAGTCGATATTAACCCAACATTCACCCATTTAAACTTGACAGGATATTCACCTACTCTCTCTTAAAGTTTATTTACCGGGTTTTGAAGAACACAACATGCCCCCCTCTATCACCTAAGTCTATGTCTAGACTTTACACCAGTGAAATTTCAAACCAGGAGTATGCATGCCTTAATAGGTTTTATAGTGTTATGTCCATTTTCATGTGATAAAATACAACTCCATATTGAAATACAATTAAATTAAAAGTGTATTCCCAAGCACATGACATCACCGGTTTCATTGCCATCGTCCCTCCTTCTCCAAATACAATTAATTGAATCAAACACTCCTTAACCAAGTACTTCTTCATATTCCACTCTACATCCATGTGCTTCCACTTATGTTCCAATTGTAGTCTTCATAATACGACCACAAGCGTTTTTCCTCAGTTCATGGACAATTTTCTAGATAGTGATCCATAGACAATAAAAATAAAAAAGAATACAATGGTCTACCTCATAATTTATCTCATTAATCATTATGTGTTATCATGAAGACAACAACACCACAACCAACAAATTTTTACATCTATTCCAACACATTCATCTCAATCTAGTGGAGAATCAAAGCACAACAAATCCACAAAGGAAACTCATCTATAACCTTTTCATGTCCAAGTGAATTCCAGTATGTGAAGAAATTTGTACAAATTGGCACTTTTATACATAGATCATCAAATATAAAATCCATTCATGTATCCATCTACTTGGTTTCTCACACGACCTGCCACACAAGTCAATGGGTTCAACCACTAATTTAGCAAACCTTGAGTGTTCTTCTCTTTTTTTGTCCCCCCGAAAAATCTAGGCACTTGGACACTACCCCTGTAGAAATGATGAAAATATCAACATCCACCTACTCGGTGTCCATGTGAAACCTAAATGGTATTATGGACAAATCTAGACACACCACTATCTCCATGAAAACCCACATCCTAAAACGAAGAATCTACACCTTGAACTTATCCATCAATTCCATTCTCATTATCCATTGTAGGAACCCTGGTCATTTTTCTATGTTGGTTGTGGTCATGAGTTGGTTGTTGGGGGATATTTTGTTTCATGTCCATCCTTCAAATAAAATGGTCTTCAACTACACATGTGTTGTATATATTGTTTCCATGTGCACTGTCTATTTTCTCCCCACTATGCATGTAGTCACTCTCATCTTTCTTTCTCATCTATCTTCCCACAATATTCAATGCAACATGACCCACTCTCATAAACATGACAGGCCACTAGACGCCCTTGTTATTCTTCTTTTAGTGATGATATTATTGGCTCTCGTGTGCCTCATTCTCAATTACATTCCTCTTATCACCACTCCAACTAAAAATATATTATCTAATCACCAATGCAACAGTAGCCAATGGAACAAGAACAAGAATCTCCTTGACCTCACCCTGGGATTAGATTCACAGGATCCTTCTTGATATCCTATTTCATGTGATCAGTGTAGATCTCGAGCTCACATATATCAATCTATTATAGCTACATGTGTTATATCCACAAACACATCAAGATAGATCCGCCAAATCTACACGTGATATTAACATATACAGTCACTCCATGATTCCCAGCTTTAGTTTTCATTGTCACAGACCACTCTCATTGGAAAATCCAAGTCTACCTGGATCTGATACCACATGTTGATTCCCAGAGAGAGAAGTATCAAAGAAAATACAAAATGTGTGCACATAGAAATACCAACAAGAACATAAAGCCAATGTTTATCATGGAAACCCTTAACTAGGAAAACCAATACTCAAGATATACAGCTTTATTGACCTTATCCAAGTTGACCAAACACCAAGATGATTGATTCATCTTACAATGGAGTATATCAAGTCTTTAAATAGGCTTCATCACATATAATCCCATGGGAAAATACCATGGGTTACCAAATACCATGTGCCCATAAAACACCAATGGTAAGCCCATCATTGACCGTATCAAGGTTACCTTATCTACTCCATGACCAAGTCAATATCAACCCAACATTTCCAACAAACAGAAAAAACGATTTTTATTCTTTTGAAAAGGACATGATCTCGATCTTAAGGGATCTCCGAAATATTTGGAAAGAGTCCCCCTTTTAGTGCTTGGGCTTATCTATAGTAATTGTGCATAGACTCGTAGTCTCTCCTTCATTTTAAACCTACATATTCATTATGGAACCAAGAGATATGATGGAATTTAGAAGGATTTTAAGGACCCGTGAGGAGATAGTATATGGAAATAGAGCTTCTATATTCTCCTTCATTTTGAAACTTGGAGAACTTGAACAACAATGCATGAAACAATTCATATAAATTATGAACACCCTTCATAGGTCAAGCAACAATGAGCAATTATGGAGATAGAGTGTAATCTTCTAAAGCATGTGGTGGAATCTATGAACAACGACACTCTTTCAATGGAATCCAATTAGTGAGTTTTAGAACCTAATAACAATGAGGATGAGAACACAGTAGCACAAATGATCATATCCATGGACATAGCAGAGCAAGAAGCCACAAACATCAATGTTGGAGTTGACGAAGTAGCAAGTCACCATTCCTTTCTTTAGGTATGTTTTTTTAGATTAATTAGTATTCTAGGAGTCTTTTTCGGAGTCTATAGCATCATATGTATTTTGAAAACTTTTCCAAAATATATTAGAAAACTATGTATAATTCTCTGGAAAGACTTATATAGTTGGAAACAAGAAGACTTTGGTTATGTATTTTTAGTGCTGCTAGTTTTTTTGCATCCATTTTGATAATATAAATATCTTATTCATGTTTAAATAAAAACATTGAGAAGAACATATTTGAAATTCGGAGGGACATTCACATTCTCTATTCCACTCCTATATAATATGGAATCCAATAGGCCCAAATAAGATTAAGATGAATATGTTCCTTCAAGTGTGAGGATCAATCCCAAGATCAACAAAAGGCCGACAATTGATGTCAAGATTTAATCCAATGGTTTGCAATTATGATCCTCCTATCCACCTCTATTTCTTGTTAGTATTGCTTACAATTTGTTGTACTCTTATTGAATATATAGAAATTTATCTATTTTTTGGTCCTTTATCGTGGAGCATGCCTATTTTGTGTATCAAGGCAACATTGCTCGTGAGTCTTTTGTAAAAAATTTAAATTCATAGTAAAAGGAGATATCATTTTTTCTAAGCTATATAATCACATACATGCACAAATATCTCTATATATGTGCATGTGTGTGTAACATACCCAACCACCCCTTTTCACACTGTTGAGGTGGTGGGGTACTCCAATTCCTCCCACTAACTTGGATTTATGCTTTAATATTTTGTAACATACCCATTAAATTATGCACACTACTAAGGCAGTGGGTTACCTAAAATTCACTATAAATTATTTCCCTAGTATGTTATGAAAAGGAAACCGTGTATTTGTAGCCACTTTAAATTAAAAACAACATCTACAATGGATCTATAGAAACATGCTAGATCCATAGCAACTATCACATGTGATCTATAACCATTTTAACAGATATGTAGCAACTATTGTAGGTCCAATAAATAACATACATGTTTTAAAGTACGATCCAAGTGTCTAATATTTTTGGTGTCCATGTTCATCTAGATGTAAGGATTCCCTCTATGAAAAAAAGTGTATTTGGGTTGGGTGTCATTGATGTCAACCCTTGAAGAAAGTCCGGTAACGAATTCTAGTAGCACAAAGGTTTGGGTAATGGACCCAAGTTTGTTTGACGTATAATGGTATGATTTTTAATATATTTTAAGGTAAGACTATTTAGGATGGATAGTACATGTCATGCCATTTCCTTTGGTATGTGGAACGTCACAGAACTCCTCACGATTAGATATTTATGGCCATATGAAGTTGGAGAACCCTCATGAGTCATCTAGAAGCCCCAAAAGGTCAAAGTAGTCAAAGTGGTTGCAAAGAAGAAATTTTTTAAATAATAAAGTGAAGTGATGAGTGTACTATAAGTCAAAGTGGATAAAAAAAAATTATTTGAATAATAAAGTTAATGGAGAAATTACTAAGTGGACAAGTGGTTAGAAGTGGATTAGCCCTAAAATAAGGAAAGTGGGTTAAGATGGTTAGAAGTTAATTTAAATAATAAAGTGAACTAATGAGTGTACTATAAGTCAAATTGGATACAAAAGAAAGTATTTAAATAATAAAGTTAATGGATAAATTACTAAGTGGACAAGTGGTTAGAAGTGTGTTAGCCCTAAAATAAGGAAAGTGGGTTAAGATGGTTAGAAGGTAACCCCTTGAGGAAGCTACATGAAAGTATAAATAAGAGGAAAGGGTCTCTCCTTTTTAATCACACTTGAGAATATTGAATATCTACAAGTGACTGAGGTAACCAAAGGATATCTAAGCCGAATTTCAGAGGGAATATGAAGTAAAAAAGGTCGAAATTCAAGGGAGGATAAATTCTTTTGATGATGCTTTCTAAGGTATGGTATTTACAGGTCATCTCACCATTTTCGCAATAAAAATTTTTATAGAATGATTCAGGCGATGAAGTTGGGAGGCCATTGAGTAAACATATCTTGTGGGTCATTTTATTTTTGGAGTTACACTCTGTGGAAAATAGGGTTTGTGGTTAGTCCTGAAACTAGTCTAAAACATGTGTTTCGGGTAAAACTATCATAACTTCTTCATAATAGATCCAAATTAAGAAAGAAAAAATTTATTGGTTAGAGTACATTCTGTAGTATTGTTTTTACCATTTTCAGATCCATACAACAAATATTTCATGCGGGTCACACTCTACAAGTTCACTCTCTAGAATAAGCCAGAATTCAACAAGGTATGCCATTTTTTCTATAACTCCTTTTCTAAGAGGTCCCAAGTAGTGAAACTTGGAGGAATTGCATAAAAGACACTGAAGAAGATTGTGTTTCAGATATTTATTCATTACAGGTACATAGTTATGATTATTTCAAGTTAGGGTTGTTGACTAAACCAAAATTAGTCATGTGAGACTAAAGTAAAGTTTGATGAAAATTCTAGTCTCTTGTTGTTAAAGTTAAGGAAGGTTTGCAAGTATGTGATCATATAAACCGGGTCTATTACAGAGTTACAAATCATATTTGGATGATGAAATTGATGAGGGCTTTTGGTTGAGGTACATGTTGGGTACATGGTTGAGACA